>SRMA01027126.1:0-42271 GCA_007224835.1 Danionella cerebrum | reverse complement strand
AGTCATTCCATATTTGGTGGCGTCATGAGACCAAGGAGCAACAGAAAAAATCTAAAATGGCGTTTCCGCGAAGCTATCGACCGGACATAACAACAAACGGACTTTTATCGCTATGGAAATAACTTTTTGTTGAAAAAAGCGGCAAAGGTAAGACAAGATTTACATGCTTGCTTGGTTTTCGCTGGCGTTTTTTCGTGGAACTTTCGCTCCCTGCTCTGAAATACTTCATGCAATGTTAATGAGTTGCATATCACTGGATTCAGCTGGTTGTTAGCTTTCATTTAATGTCATGGTTTTGGTGTTTCCGTTTATATTGTGGATACATATCGCACATAAACAAAAACGTGGTCATGAATTATACTCCGGACATGTTGTTTATTTGCATGGCATTCGAGCTGTGGTTAACGGATATGAAATTGAATTAGATACGTTTTTAGAGGAGTTTCCGCTGAACACAACAGTATTTAATATGTGTGGGTTATTCTCAGGGTTCGTGAGCTATGAGTGAAAATGTAACGCACAAGGGGGCAAGTCCCCGGTACCGGGGACTCTCGGGCTTAAGAGGTTAAGTTAGTAAGTCCACTCGAAAGAGTAGAGTTTTAGTTGCTTTTGAAGGTGCAACGAGATTCAGCTTTCCGTAATGGTACGGCAATGGAATTCCACCAGCCAGGAACCTGGTGAAGGTCCTGGTGAAAGATTTTTTGCCGCTCTGAGATGGGACCACCAGACGCTGTTCATAGAGCAAAGTATAACGTAGTAAAAAAGGCCTCGGATTTCTTGGGGTTAAGTTAGAGAGTTAGATCATTGGTTCAAACCCATGAAAGCAAGAACTTCCCCAGTTAGTCACTTTGGTCAAAAGCGTCTACCAAATGCATAAATGCCATGCAACAATGCCATTGATACTAGTGCATTTGGCTTGATTCTGAACAACTAAAGACCTCCACACAGCGACCCAAATTTTTGGTGCCAAGTTTCACGTGACAACACGCCTTTATGGCAACACAGTTTGTCATACCGGATCTGTTTTTCACAAAGAGAACGACCAATGAAAGCTGGCTCTTGATGACGTGAGTAGGACGTAAACGAGCCGCTCTTTGCCACTACTTCGTACAGGAAACAAGAAATAAATGGCTCACCACAAATTCTCTCTTTTCTTCACAGCTCCCTGTCATCAGCCACCAACAGAATAAACTTGACATCAATCATTTTTCCTGTGTTCTTCGATTTCTTCTCTGTCATCGTCTTCTTCTTTCTAGCTTCCCCGTGTGGCGCAGAGTGTTGTACCTCGAACGCCATCTTCAGGCAGGGACTGTCATTGCATCAATATTTCCTCGACCCAGACGAAATCTCAATTTGGATCGGCCTTAAAGCAGCAATCATTGCTTTTGAGTTCAAACTTAAAACAGACTTTTATATTTTCACCTTTTGTTGTGTTTCTTTATTATTACAATTCTTTCCCTCATTTCTTTGCTATTGCTAAGTTTGTTTTTTTCTTTCTCAGAACAGTCAGTGCTTCAGAGATAATGCAGTCTGACCCTGAAACAGAGTCGAGACCTTCAGAGCAATCTGGAAACAATGAAGCAGATAAAACAAAACATCGCAGCTGCAGACCATCATGCTTTTACTTCATCAGCTCACTTTATTACATTTATTAACGCTTTACAATGTGTGTAAACACACTGATCTGACAAAGATTAGATTACAAATGAAAAGATTTTGCCATGTCTCATAACCTTCAGTTCTATCAGTGCATATGATTAAGATGAGGGCATCGTCCTTAAGTGGCATTCAACTCACCCAAGCCCTAGGTCAGAATTATGGAAATCCAGTGATGTTCCATTTACAGATGATCCATCAAAGCTTCTCTGGAGCTCATTCAAAAACAGAGCTAATGATGGAGAGAGTATCTCCCTTTGACGTGACTTACTACCTTGGGACTCTTTCAAGCACCAACAGCAAACAAAGGAACTAAAGGAAGCCGAGAAGAGCAAACCTTTTAATAAGAGAGGAGGGGGGTTATGGAGTTTTCCAGGTGTAGGGAGTAAATCTTAAGAACACACACACAGTCAGATCCCTGACCTCAGGGAGTTCGTGGAGAAGTCAATGCTCTTCATCCATCACTGCGTTCTATGAAGTCTTCATCGCTGACACACACTGACCCTTTGGGGCACCTGAGGAGCCCCGTCTGCTCAAATACACGCTTCTCAAAGATTGTCCATAACGAGCCCTGGATCAGATTGTGGCATTTTGAGGTGCACAACAGAATTCACAATTTCATCATAATTTCAATGGCATTTTTAGGAAATTAGGTTAATGTTAACATTAAGAAATATATATTTGAGATGTATATTCCCACCATAGATTGTAAAGAAAATGGATTACGTGACACCACCTACTCTCCTGGAAGATGCCATTAATAGGTGCACATGCACAAACCAGACTTCCTGGTACTGATGGAACCATCATGGTTTCAGAGCTCCGCATCAAGTATGACTCGTACATGACAGTCTGTTATATACAATTTATTTTGTAATTAAACAAGAATTTGAGAATGATGTCTCTGAATTTGGCAGGGTAAATGATCTTTCTCACGCCATGATGAGAGTGTAGCTCAGTGTAGCTGTCAGTCACATGGCCCCGCCTAGTTTTATAGGGTACAATTGAGCCATTATGGACCACACGAAAATAAACTTGAACCAAAGAGTTATTGATGTTTGTTTACTGTATAGATAACTTTTGAAAATCATTATATAATGTAATTTCTTAGGAAACTAATTTTTAAAGTTTGGCTTTTTCCCATAGACTTGTATTGGGTGATAATTAGGGGTGTAACGGTTCACGGTATGTATTGAACCGTTTCGGTACGGCCTGTTCGGTTCGGGACACTTGCGTACCGTTTCGGTATTCGGTATTTTTATTAAATGATGTAAATGTATTATTAGCGCGATATTAAGCGCAGCGCAACAATGTTCCTAGGCGAGTTTCCGCACGGACGCTATTGACTGACGAGCACGAGCGCGAGAATCATATCAAAAGTGAAAGAGAAGCCAGAGCTTGAAGACCCGCTCACCTCACTACGGTCTCCTGTTTGGGAACACTTTCGCTTCTCTGTTAAAATACATAACGGGATAGACGAGTGGATAAATTTAAAGTTGTATGCCGACATTGTTCCACGGAGATCGGGCAGGCAACACATCTAACATTTTCTACTGCTGGAGATATTGTCACTGCAACCAGATCTGTGCTCTCTTCAGAAAATGTGGATAGGTAATCTATCCTAACTAGTTGCAGTATTTCATTTTTTATTTAAAAAAAGGTGTTTTTCTTTATAAAGAGTGCAATTTATTTAAAATATCACCCAAATGTGTCACTTTTATTTATTTTATGCAAGAATTCTACTGTGTATTGGCAGCTTTTCAAAATAAAGAATATGTAAGTTCTTATTGTTTTGTACCGAACCGAACTCTCCAAGACACTGTACCGAACCGAATACGATTTTAGCGTACCGTTACACCCCTAGTGGTAATCATTGTGCAGCTAGCCACAAGGGGGTGGTTTGGCTTCACTCCGCCGGCCGTGTGTGACAAGCTTGATTCCCACCCAGAAATAACCTATACAAACATATACTAAGAGGTTTTTATTTTTCCAAACTCCATTTTAATGAATTTGAGTAAACTATGTGTTTTCTTTAGCATGAAAACTAGGAAAAGCTAAAAAAAAATTCAAATATTTAAAAATATTAAGTTAGTTTAAAATATAAATATTAGTTTTTTTTGTTTTCCCAAAAATGCCATTACTCCACGGCTCCTTTTTCACAAAACTGCTATGCACCCAAGGCATCAATATAATTTTTTTATTATTAAATATGTGGATCAAGAATTACCAACATTGAATCAAGTGGCTGGTTCCAGAATAGATTGGTGAAATAGTCTCAGAACCACATGCAGATTTATGCAGATATCAGCTGCAAAAAATAAGCCTGAATCTGTTGTTTGTAAAATGATTATAAAATGGCTAAAAAAAAGTTTAATGCAGATGACAGCCGCCATTATCCCACCGCCTCAAAACTTCTTCTTCTTCGTGCTGTCCTTGGTTTATTGGAGTTATGGGGCCTTTAAAAAAAAAAAAAAAAAAAAAAAACTATACTGGTGTTTATCACAGTTTGGAAAGAGCCAGACAAACCAAGACTCCATTACACAGCAAGTATTGTGTTTTCTTATCATGGGAAATTTCAAATGTGAAGAAATAATGTTCTGATTTGTCAGTAAAACTGGCAACTTAAAAAAAAGGAGATTATAGCGTTTTGGAACCAAACTTCTTATGTGTGTTAATTGTTTACATAGTGTTTCAATATATCTGACATACGTAAAACTGCCATTTTTGGATTTTATAAGCGAGACAATAAGGCCCTAATATGGTTTTTAAATCTCATAGAAATGGGTTCAAAAGCAACATGAATTTCTTCTGCGATTCGAACATGGACCTGGAATCGACTGGGTCAGAAGGTATTTCTGAACAATGAGGCTGGAAAATTCTGTCCCTCAGGATGCAAATACAGAGATCATACGGAGACCTGAGGCTGGTGGTAGAAGGTACTACCAAACCCTTCAAAAAAAAAAAACATGTTTATACCCTTTCATTACGCTAGATAAGATACTTGCACTTATTTTCAATGGTTGTGGTCGTAACACCACATGTTAAAATGGTCGAAAATAAAAATCATTCATTTTTGTCCAGCATTGGTAAAATTTCTTCATCCCCAAAGGTGCTGCACATGTCTCTAGATGGATGAGCTGGAAAATTAACTAGCGAAACATGTTTGAACCTAGGTAATCTGACCCAGACAGTGCCGTCTGATTCTAATAAACATTACAGACATGTTTGTTTACATTGACCTTTGGAGGGACATGTCCAGGGAAAATTGTTGGCAGAGTAAGACTTTCCTGAATGAGTCACATCAGTACCCAAGAAAGGAAATACAAGCAAGAACAGCAGATATCCAAAAGGAATCCCCGGAACCTCATCAACAGTAGGCACAATAGGGAGAAAGCCATCAAGTCCGTGCGGCCGTGTGATTACTCTGCAACCATTTTTCCCAACTGGTGTCTGAAAGTTATGCTTACAAACTGAGTCCTGGATGAATAGAAAGCATAACTGACTCCTGCATCACCACCTCCAGCATGTTTTGTTTTCTAATAATTCGACAGCCACCCCTTAGATAAGCTACTGTTGGTTGAGCACCCATGTGATCTGGCCGACTCTTAATAACCTCATCCACCCTGTGACTAAAGCCTCGGCGTACAACCTGAAACCCGAGCAAGGACAGAGCAACGCATGACCAGACTCAAGCATACCAGGCCCGGTGTGTGTTCCACTCCTTGTTTAGCCACACATCTGCTCCGAGTGTGTGTGCCCAGATAAAGTCAGCGTCTCGTCTCGTCTCATGCACCGCCAGTATGTGCAGCTGTCTCAGCTCCGTCATCTGTGTGCCAGCGTGATGGCATAGCAACTATTCTTACTCCATCAAATACGAAAGTGAAGCCAGAGATTTCAAAGTACAGTTTAGAACGGGGAGTGAGAAACAAACATGACACGGGAACAAGACGATAGAAACTCAAGGAAGTGTCCTGGTCAAACACAAGACGCGTTGCAGAAAAGTTTTCCACACATTATTAAATGAGTTCTGGACAGCACTTAGTATTTATTATTGTATGGGCTGATGGCTGCCATTTTTTACATTATTATAGCATACAATTTTGGACACTGTCAAAAACGTGCAGATTATTAACCCTTTTTACTACTTTTGCTATAATAAATTAGCTTTAAATCATTTTTTTTAACTCCAGCTTCTCTTTTTAATACATATTTTTACATTATTGTACAGCAATCCTGAAATTGTAAAATAAAAATACATCTCCAAGTGGTATATGTTGTCATTTTTTTACTGCAAAGAGCTCAGAAATTGAAAACAAATAGTTTTTATGTTTTATATCTTGCAGGGTGTGGGTGAAACCCATAATCTTTTTGGTTTTTAACGCACTGCTTGACTGGTTCTCAAATGTAAACTTATCAGCTGATCAAGTCGAATGTTTCATATAGTACTTTCATGCAGATGCATCAGAAGGATGAGACTGATATAGATTAGTTCTAGTATGAGCATGTTTTGTGGAACAGAATCACTACAAGGCCATAGTTAGACAGTTTTGAAATGTTAAAGAGTTTAATAATGAACACGCAGTTTTCTTTTGGTTAACTGTGTATCTGGAAATAAAGTTTAAAGTTCAACAAATTGACTGAAAAAATACAAATTAAAACTATAATTTATACTTCAACGTATAATATAAAGTAAAATGCCGTACATTGCTTTTCCTACTTTAAATTTTGCTCTAATAAATTGCCTTTAGAATAGCAAATAAAATATACTTAAAAAATTGTATTTTTTTTGTACAACCTCAGCTTCTTCTAAAAAAAATCTTCACAAATATTATTTCATTACATTAAATAAAAATACCACAACAAACCTCAAATGTACAAAAAATACAATTCTGAGAATTAAATTTTGACATTTTTTTGTCGGCAAAAATTGAGAACGAACAGGTTTTGTTTAATAACAACAATCAAAAGTGTTGAGAGGCAAAATAAAAAATCATGAATCCCCCAAAAAAGTATAGACAAGGTCAAAACAATATGACCATTGAAATAAAAATCAAGCGAACCTCAGCTAAACCTTATACACTGCTCAACCACTTTTTGTGCTTGAACTTTGATGAACACAAGCCATATCACAGGTTTTGTACTTGCAAGGGTTATTACTTCTTTTAAACACTAGATGGCACTGATGTTTCCAATTTACATTTATTCATTCATTCATTTCCAACACGCTTATTCCCCCTTTTTGGGGTCACGGGGGTCCGCCGGGGGTCTCCAGCGCACAATGGGCGAGAGGCGGGGGTAGACCCTGGACAGGTTGCCAGCCCATCGCCCAATTTACATTCTATAAAATGCAACTGAAAGCTTATCATCCATTTACTCACATTTTAATTTGCAATCCTCATTTAAATCCAAAAATATCAAAACTAATAACATTTTTTAAATGTACACAATATATTTTGAAATCAAAATTTCAACAATAGGAGGGTTGTTGCGTCATTCCTACTTAACTCAAAACGAACCGGTGCCTTTAGAGACTTCTAAGGGTTAACCACGATAACTAAAACTATAATGTACAAATTGTAATTTCCTTGTGAACGGCTTCAAGGTACTTGGTGTAATTTTAAACTGAAACATTTTACGATGAAATAGTCCCCTCTTTGATGTGTAAAAGCTTGATACTTCAGAGAAAAACACCTTTGAGCCAGAGTTTTATTCTAAAACTTGTAAATATTCAGAAATCACATTCAGACGGGAACTATAATTGGATTTGTGCTACGGGAGTTCTTTATTGCATTTATTGCATCAAGTCCATCCACTCACAGCAATATTTGCTGAAAACACAAATCCACAACCAAAGCTTCTCTAGGTACCTATGATTGAAAGCAGCTTTTAGAAAGAAAGGCGTGCAGAAGGTTGACAGAAAAACACATCCGTGGCCCACAGATGCGGGTCCTGCGGGGCGGTTGTGTGAGCCAGCGGTGGACAGGGAGGTGTGTGTTTTCCTGGAATCTGATCTGCATCCGCTCAGGAAGACTTGGCTTTCTCAGATCGCTTACGGAAGAGAGAGAGAGAGCGATGGATCTGCCTTTAATGAGAGCTGCGGCTGCTCAAGTGCTGAAGCAGAGGAATGTGAGGAACACAAACAGCAGCCAGAAGAGAGCGTCGCTCCAACTCTGCGAAGCTTGCTTCATTCACAGCAGTTTTACTGACTCTCTTATCTCCTCTGAATCATCGTAAAGCCGTCTTGTTAGAAATGGGAACAGAGCCCTGGATCCCAGGCCTGTTTTTCAAAATTCCAAAGAATGAATTTAGCTTTACATTTACTTTTACCTTTACTTTTTTACTTTTATTATTGCTGATTCATCACATTTAACCCGTAGAAATCTCTGCTCTCGCCGTTGTTTTATATTAACTTAGAGGAACTGCTCAGGTTGGTTGTTTTGGAGACAAAGTCAGAGAAGCCAGATTGAGATGGTTTGGACATGTGCAGAGGAGGGATTGTGGTTATATTGGTAGAAGGATCTTGGAGATGGAGATATATGGATGTGCTAAAAGAGGACATGAAGTTAGTTGGTGCAAGAGTAGAGGATACTGAGGACAAAGTTAGGTGGAAACAGATGATTCTATGTGGCGACAACTAAACTGGAAACAGCCGAAAGTAAAGAAGAAGAAGCAGGTTTAAAAAAGGTTGTTAGTTTTTGGTTTTAAATGAACATTACCAGAGTTATGACACATAATTTGCAAGGTATTTCAAATTAAAATGTGAAAAAAATACTCAATAGTCTTTCACCTTCAATTTTCAGACCCCAAATCAGTGCTATCTAGTGGTGAAAAGAAGGGATAACTCTTGAAAGTACAAGACCTGAGATGCGGCTTGTGTGTGTTTTTTTTTTAATTCTGGCACAAAAAAGTGATTGGATAGTATAAAGGAAAGGTTCGCCTGTTTTTATGGCAAAATGTTCTCATGGTTTTCACTTTGTCTTTTCTTTAGGGATTTATATTTATTTTGGGGGAACATACAAACTGTTAAATCTAATTTTTTGTGATTTTTGCCATAAAAAAATTACAATTTAATACTCAAAACTGTATTTTTGTACATGTTCAGGTTTGTTGTGGAATTATTTTGTAATGTAATGAAAAAAAAAAAAAGAAGCGGGGGCTGTAATAAAAATTTATGAAGTTTTATCACAAAAACAATCAGAATTGTAATTTATCAGATCAAATTGTAAAGTGGTTAAAAAACCATCAAAAAGCCCCAGACTTCTAATGGTTAACCAATAAAAGTAACTGCGATAAACAGTAATTAAGCTGTTAAAAATGATCGCTTTCTCAGAGTATAAATCTACCATCTTTGGGATGTCTCTGGTGGATATTAATAACTCATCAGCAGGAAATGGCCCGATTCTGTTCCGTTGTCATGGAATGTTTATAAAAGGATTCAAAACTTGCGACAGCCTGCATTTGTCCACCTCATTAGGACCTCATCTTCTTTGCGCTGATTGACTTAATATATTACTTATATATACAAAGTCTACTCAGCATTTTGTCTTGTTTTCCATAACCTCTGTAAACAGAAACTCATAAATACAACAGACAAAACAGGATTCACATCACACTCACTGTTGAGCAACTTCAAACACACCAAGCTGTTTGTCTGAGACTCCATGCCTCGTGATGTTCAAACATCTAGAGTCTCTTGTATGAAATCAGAAGTTTCTGTCTGGATACCTGCAGAGGATCACACAGATGCTCCTGAGTCCATCTCTGTCCTTGACTCTCATCCTGATCTTATCAAGAAGCTCTAACACCTGCTTCTTCCAGCTGAACCAAAACAAGGCATAAAGCGCTCTTCTCACACACTCATCCCAAATGCTCGTCCCAGGAAACCTTGAGCTCCCACAATTAAATGATGCATATAAAGCCATCAATATGAGTTTTTAACCGTGTTTGGTTAGTGATAATCCATTTCTTATTAAAGTCTTGGCGAGGAGTTTTGTGATTTGTGCTAGCAACGGCATCAGTGTAAATAAAAATAAATAAATAAATAAATGCAGATTTCAGAAATCTGAATGAATAAACACACACGCACACACGCATACACGCACACACACACACACACACAAAAACTTTTTAAAACTAATTAACCCACTTTACTTCTTTTATGTAGAAATTTTACAATGTGTTTAATTTTGTACAATGAAGCTTAGAAAACATTAGTGCGGAAAAATAATTATTTACCATATCAATTAAAATACAAATAGTTTTTTTCCCAAATATATTAAAATAAATGAAAACTAAATGAATTATTATTTAATCCATTAAAAATATGTGGTTATAACTGTGTAAATTAAATTAATTAACAAACTGATTAAACCACTTTAGCCCCATTAAAGATTAAACAAATAATGTTGAAGGCTTTGAATTTTTTGGTACGCATAATTTATACTAAAAAAACGTCTATTGTTCTCAGCAAGTTCAGACTCAACAGCCTTGAAACTTTTTGTGTGATTCAGGGGAATTTTAGGCATTTGTCAGAAAGCAGTTTTTTGCCCGTGTTCAAGGATCTCTCTGGTAAAAGTCACTTTTTTAATTTAAATGTAATTTTGTGGTGGTTATGTATTTGTTTTTCAAATTCAAAGGATGCCCGAGCCTGATTTCTGTGTCAGAGATGATTCATGCGAGTGATTTTCCATAAGTAATGTTTCTCAGGGATTAGAGGAAGATGACTTCTCAAGGCAGCGCAGATGTGTTGGAGTCTGATGTGTAGGTGTGTTATCTTCACGCTGACCTTGCTCGAAAGCACCAGAGGCACCAGTGTTCTTCTCTCTTATCAGTCTGAGCAGCAGAAAAACACCATTATGGTGTAGCACAGATTCTCTTACTTAGCACAGCTCAGGAATCAGGTCATTTCTCCTTTTAATTAGATTTTATACAAAAGAAAAAAAAAAGAAATGGATCAAAGTCATGTGATTTCACCAAAGACCTTGACCATGGGTGCAGAGTTTACTTCCAGCCCTGGTCAGAGAGCCCCCGACCTGAAGCTGCATTGAGCTGCATCAGGTGTGTTTAGTTGAGGTTGGAGCTAAACTGTGCAGAGCTGTGGCCCTCCAGGAACTGAACTTGACACCCCTGGCGTGGACCATCCTACTCCACATTCTTCTATCCAGCACAGTTTATTTATTTCAGCATTGATTTATTCTTTTATTTTGTCTACATACTTTAAGCATACATTTATGTAGTTATCAGTTTATTGTATTATTAATTGTATTATGAATCTGTTCTTTTTTTGTATATTTTCATTTTTATATTTATTCTGTCATGAGTATTTATTTACACTTATTATTTCATATATTCACATACTTTTTTATTTTATTGCACTTTATATTAATCATTTATTTTAATTATTCATATTTGAATAACTTATTTTAAGTTGTAACTATAGTTATTTGAATTATTGACAGATGGATTGTTTTTTGGATTTCTTTGTTTCTACATTTATTTAAATTGAATATAGATTAAAAATTCTCAAAATCAGTATTGTTTTACATTGTATATTAATTATTTATTTCTCTCAATTATTTATATTATGCTTAATAGAATGGTTGACAGATTTCTATGGTTTTTTAATTTCAATATTTATTTAAATTTATATGAAATATAGATTAAAGTTTTCAAAATCAAAAAAGCAAAAATTTTGAGACACAAAAGTGGACATTTTGAGATTAAAAAGCGAAATTTTTAAATGCAAAACTCAAAATATTGGGAGAAAAGTTACCCTAAAAAGTTAACCCTAAACTTCCTATCTCAAAATTTAGACTTTTATTTCTCAGAGTAAAAGTCTTTTGAGTGTTCAGTGTTCAAAAATAAATAAATGGCTTGGACAAATTTCAATTTTGAGATAAAAAGCTGAAATTTTGAGATACAAAAGTCTAAATGTGGCATAAAAGTTACCCTAAAAAAGTTAGGTTAGGGTTAGCTTTTCAACTTTTCATCTCAATATTTAGACTTTTGATTCTCAGAGTTTTGAGTGTTCAGTGTTAAAAAAAATGGCTTAAAAACTTAAAATTTTAAGATAAAAAGTGGACATTTTGAGATGAAAAGTCGACATTTGCTGATAAAAAGTTTAAATTTTGAGATACAAAAGGCTAAATTTTGAGATACAAAAGTGGATATTTCACGATTTAAAAAAATCTAAAATTTCAAATACATGTCAACATTTCGGGGTAAAAGTTACCTTAAAAAAGTTGGAGTTCGTCCAACCCTAACCCTAAACTTTTTATCTCAAAATTTGGACTTTTGTTTCTCAGAGTTTTGAGTGTTCAGTGTTGGGCAGCGACTCTACAATAGCTTCAAAGTAATACACACCAACTCCTGAAGCTCAACACAGACCTGGCAGCTTAGAATCAAACCAGCTGCTGGATATTTCAGACCCACTGTGTTTCTCTGGGTCTCTCTCTCTCTCTCTCTCTCTCTCTCTCTCTCTCTCTCTCTCTCTCTTTCTTTCTGCGAGCATGTTGATTTTACAGCCTGACACCCAACAGTGTGTTTAACAAGTGAGTGACAGTAGATCAGGTCTCCGTGTTTTAAAGGGTTCCCTAAATGCCTCATCGACCATCTAAAACACACACAGACGGGGCACACTTTCACAGGAGGCTTCTCAATAATGTATTTCACAGTGGTGCTATCAAAACCGACATGAATCAAATCTCTTCACCTGTTTGGATGGATCTAGTGTGCTCCTAGAAGTAGATCTGCGCCTTCTCTAAATAGATCCACATTCGCAGTGTTGAGGCTTTCACTCTTTAAGTTCATTGCACAAATAAAAAACAAGAGACGCAGAGGCAAATGCATAACAGCAACAACTCAAAAACACAAATTCAATATTAATTCAGTTTAAAATTGGCATTACATCAGATAATCGTACAAACGTTTATTGTATAATAAGGAACTTCCTCAGTGGAGGATTTGGCCCACCTTCAAACACACCATAATAAAGGATTCATTTATTTGGTTTTATGGTTGGTTTCAAATCAAGTCATGTTTATTTAGTCTACATTAGTGTTTGCTTTACACAATGTGATCATGTTGCACTGATGTATACGTAAGGGAATTATACAGTTTTAATGCACGGTTGAGCGTTGATTATCCCGTTTATGCCATGGTCATTTGGGCTGTAATAAATGAATGGAATTAAAGTTATTTTAGTCAGTCAAATTTAGCTCACAAATGAAAACAAATTCTTTAATCTTGGGATGTGGAACTGTTACACCCATGTCCATACCTTTACCATAACCCATAATTTACAGTTTTAACAGCTACAGCGTGTCTGATATGTTAACGTTCGCACTAATCACATGACAATCAACTTTTATGATCAAGACTACATATATATAATTTTAAATACGGTTTATTGACATGAAGCAGCTGATACTGCTGGCTCTGAGGGTTTGTCGGAATGCGTTTTATTCCCTCCCGCGTTTGTGAAAGTGGGTTACGTCGGTTGTTGTTGAGCTCAGATACTGACTTAACGTCCAATGAGCTCCTGTCTTATTGAACCCTTACCTTAGAGATGCCACATCTGTCCAAATCCACAAATCCAGTACAATTTAGCTTACATAGCTTGTAAATCAACTGGATTGGGGATCTTTGATTTGGTACGCCACAGGCATGGGGGCTGATAGCGTGTTTTAGCCGGTGATCTCCGCAGCATAGTGTGGTAAAATGGTAGGGGAGAGATCATTGATCAATAAACTAACCTGGACTACCTGTGGGGTTATTGGAAATTAATCAACACATGCCAGCCAATCAGATTTGAGTATTAAGGCAGACCATGGCATTAAATAAAACAAAGTAAGCACATAACTAGCCCAAAATATGTTTTTGCTGCTTTGGTTTACCTCCAAATTGACCTCAAATCGCCTCGTTCTTGTGTACTGTTTGCCACTAGAAGCTTTGTTTAAGACACGAGTCCTGACCGAGTTTTGACAACATAAAATGGCAGAAACATACTCGAAACATCAAAATGTTCTGCTTGTGTTAGTCAGGTGTTTCTTAACCTCCAAATCAAATGGATAAACCGTGCCTGTGCATGCCTTGTCATTTATTGTCACCGTTTAAAATATCTAAAGACCAAACTATTTTATGCAGCAATTGAAACACTGAAAGAGAATATTAAATTTGGTAAAAAACTACTGATTTGAATAATAACCAGTCTCATGAAATCTGTCCCCTACACGTCCCACGCATGCCACATACCAGATGGGAAGTCCATGAGAAGGTTAGTTGTATTTTCCAACATTAATTAGCAAGAGATGATGCCTGTTTTGATTCTCTAGCAAGTTAGAGTGAAGTCTTTGGTTTTCTGATGTAAATGCCCTTGTAGTATCTGCATTTAAATATATTAATATATGATATTTGATATATGGTATTTGGTCTATTTTTGCTATCAAAGGTGTTGTGTGTGTTTTACATTTTTTACCAAAATATAACTAATGTCATATGGCCTGACGTTCACAATTTTAGCTTCAAAATTAGCTTCGTTAGTGGTAATCCATGTCAATATCAATAGAAAACCAGGAACTTAATATTAAGTAATTTTTCACAAAAAATGTGTATCATCATCATAATGTTTTGGAGAATTATTTTAAATTGTTTTCATGATCATTTAAAAAATAAGCCAAATGATCAAATTTTCACATTGAAATATTAAATATCGAAGAAGTCAGGATGAAAAAGTTTGAGGAAGTGACTCGAGGAAAATACACTCTGTATGCAAATGTAGTGACACTTTCACGTCAAACCATATGACAATTTAAGATATCTGTGCAGCAAATTGATAGAAAAAAAGGGTTATGTTTTATTATAATAAAAATAAATTTTAGTCAATATATTTGAAGAGTGAATTATTTTTCAAAAAAAATATATTAATTTCATTTTTTCCATGTAATGGTTTAGTTTAACATATTAATTAACATATTACTTAACAGGCTAGTTATTACATCTAGCTTTTATTTGTTTTGCACTTTTTTTCACAATAGAAGAGACCTTACATTGTTTAACAAACCACCTTTGGCAAAATAATTTTTAAAGTTAGCCTTAAATTAAAGATAACATGCCAGCATTTTATTAGTTGGTTTCAATGCTTTCAGCTCCTCTAAATCCAAATGTATTCTTTACTAAATAAAGTTACTCAATTTACTGAAATTAATCACCAAATATAACACTTTTAGTTTATTCAAAACTATAGCATTGATAAATGCACAGATAACATGTCTTGTTTCCGGGGATAACAATATATCACAATACAAAATTATAACAATACATATTGTGGAGTAATATATCCTCTAGAACAGGGGTCACCAACACGGTGCCCACGGGCACCTGTTCACCCACATGGACCACATGAGTCATCCGCCACCTGTCCTAAAAATAGCTCAAATTGCACCACTTTCCAGTGAGCTGAAACTAATTTAATATGATTGCTATTTGTGTTTAAATGACACCAAGTAAGCTTGATATGACAATATATAAAATTAAAAAAATTATTATATATATATATTAACTACGACCTGATAGAGTTGAAAGGTCAGTATGAAGCGCTACGTCGAATCAAACAAGCAGCGCAGCGAATATGAGATGACTGACCCATAAAAAAATAAATTCATCTTTTTTTTATCTCATCAAGGATTTTTTTAACTTTTTGAAGAAGCCTGTGTTTGTCTTATTTGCGCGACCCCTGGTCTAGGAGCTGAAGTGTATTTGCACTAAACTTCTTTACCTCGTCTTTTTGTGTTATGTAATATTTACTAGTAGGCAATTATCCTGAAGTCACTTTTTAAGCGAGAAGGATTATAAAATTAACTCTCTCCATCACTTAGAGTAAAAAAGATGACTTAATTCAAACCTTAACACTGCCTCCTAGTGGATGGATGATATCAAGTGATCTCATACTAATCAAACTAGACTCTCGCCTTCGTAACTTTGTGAACTAATTTTTTTTTCAATAATTGTTCCTGAAATTAACAGTTTCAATCGTTGGTTGAAAAGAGTTTTGGAAAGTGGTATGTAGACAGTGGTATGTATTGTATCGTGAGCAGAGTGTATCGTCACACTCCTAGTTTCCAGCTATTAATCATACGCAGTTAACCTTACAGCCAAACCTTAAACTGAAATTAAGCGCACTTGAAATTAAATCAAAAAGAAATTTGTTGATATTGTTTAATATTGTGTAGAAGTAGAGCATTATTTTAACTCCTTAAATGCTGTGTTACTGAATCTTTCCATTAAATGTGATTGTGATTCTGGATGATGAAATTTTTACAAGAGTTTGACAAAACTTCATAACGCAAACAAGTATGAGTTTGCAAAAGAGTTTATAAAATATTATTTAAAATAAACATTTTCCGTACACATGCTCTTCCCCAACTCACAAGTTTGAGGCTGGTGCAGGCTGCAAACATTCTCTAACAGCTCTCAAATGCAGGGAGCAGATGTTTCTCCAGAGATCATTTGTACAACATGAAAATAAGGGAAAAACGGTTTTCATTCTTGTCCTACAAGAATTTTATGTAAAAAAAATGACATCTAAACTGGTTCGTATTCCATTTTTAATTTAAAGTCAACCATTTAACAAAAAAGACACTGATGATTAAATAAGTATGATCAACAAAATCCTAAACCAATAATTCTTTTTTTATGAGTGAAGGAATTCAATACACAAGGCTGATGAATTTTTCAAAAGCACAAATCATGGGAGAACCCAACATTCCCAATAAATCAATCTCAAACTTCTCAAGCACAACTTCAAGTGAATATGGTTAGCGGAAAGCATTTCTGGCACCTGTTTGACAAATCAAAGCTAAAAGCACTTCCACTCACCATGAGAATGTGACGGGAGGCAGAGTAAGGCTAGCAGAAGCACGAGAGGAGTCCAACGGGTCCTCTTCCGAACCTGAAGCTCCATCCCTGAGACTGGATCTGCTCACCCGCTCCTCGCATACACCCACACGCTTTCTTTCTCTCTTCTGCACGCTGGTGGATCAGGGGAGAGGGTGTTGCTCCGGGGGTGAGTTTGGAACGCCCCCCTCTGCTCCGGACACCTGCTGGAGACACACACAGTAGCAGCAGATCAGCCAGAACCCCTGCTCTCTTTCTGCAAACACCATTTCATGGGAGAGCAACCCCCAAAAACTGCCTCAAGCACTCGGTGGGACAGTGAGAGACACCGGCTCAGCACTGACTCGACTCTTCACGAAAGAATGAGAATTTCTGAACTCCATTCTGAGTGAAACGTACGTTCATGTGTATATATATATATATATATATATATATATATATATATATATATATATATATATATATATATATGTATTTTTATCTATTTTTTGCTTCAGATTGAATGATTTTTCCTGATTGATTGGGGAGAACATTATATTAATATATTTGATATATTTTTTTTCAATGGCCTGTGCACATTTTGTCACATTGATTTTCCTTGATTTGACCCCAGGGTCTTCTAGCTGTATTAAAAAAAATGTTTTGGGTGATATTGAGATCACTATATTATGCTATGATTTAAAAATATGTACTAGAATTCCAATTCTTGTGAGAACCATGTCATTTATCTTATTTTTTGGGGAAGGGGATCCATAAATAATAAGGTTTAAAGAGGGGCCGCAAAGCTATAAAAGCCTGCACGGAATCTTTCTAAATATTTTACTTCTTCCTCCCCACTTGAACAACAGGGTAGACTTAGCACTTCTAATGTCATCAAAATGGTTCAAGGACACACCAGATAAGCTGTTCGTCATGTTCAAATTGACCCTAGTGGGTAAAAGGTGTTTGAGGGTTTTAGGGTAACAAGGGGGGGTAATTCATATCAGCAGAAACTGAATATATATTCATTCATTTTCCAACCCACCTATTATAAGCCCAGGTGGTAGCTCAGTATTGAAGATGCTTGTAATTATTCTCTAGTTTCTCTAATCTCTAATCTCCCTCTTATCTACGTTAACCGTCAGATGGTAACTTTGCATACATGCCATGAATATGCAAATCAGTATATACCCATTTCCAAAATAAGCCTGGGCTAAAAAATGAAGAGATTGTGATTTTTATAAAATTTTAGACTTTTTGAGTTCCATGTTGTACTGTAACTGTTTTTGTTCTGAAATGTTTTATCGTTGTGTTTCCATCCTAAAGGCTCAGTCCTAAAGGTGCCTTCAGACTCCAGTGGTGATGTTGTAAACCAGCTCCTGCAGAGAAGGTTAAGCATTTCCTCCGAGCTTGCGGCCTGAAGGTGTGTGACTGATGGATCATTATGAACCACACAAAGCTGCAGTGAAAACACACAGGACCGCATGACAAAAGCCTTCCACGCGTCAGGGAGCAAGAAGAGGTAAAACGTCCCCACCCCCCCTTTCTCGCACACAAACACATTCAGGTTAGCAGGATTACAAGGGTACCAGCTTTTACAGAGATTACATCTGATCTGATACCACAGGTGCACAAGAAAAGAGAGAGTCCAGATTCAATCGCCACCCAGACTCCATCTGCACCAGAACCAAACCAGTGGAAAAACATAGTATATATACATAATATAACATAGTATACATAGTAATATATATATATAAGTTCTAAAATGCCACAACTGAGCTTAAGTGAACTGGCGCTCTCATCTTTTCTCGTTATCGATTTTGCATCAAGATAAAAACTTCCCAACTTTTTAGATCACCGGAAACCATTCACCAGTCATGTGACAAGAATCAACCAATCAACGTCATCCTTTCCCTATGAAAGCTTATCAGCTCATTGTTGCCATCCAGAGCTTTTCTGAACTTTATGATTTATCAAGCTCGCATTTTTTGCCTTAGATCTGATGTGATGGTCATGGTGATCAAAGAGAAAATGTGTGACCGTAGCATTTTCCAAAGCTTTAAGGTGCAACATGTTAAAAGCCTCTAAACCTTGTAGAAAGCCTTCCCAGAAGTGTTGAAGCTTTTCTAGCTTCAAACGATGAGTGATGTCGTATTTACCACTAAGGATTAAGAATGGGATGCCAGTCAAGTTTAAATACAACAAAAGGCACATTTTTGTTGTCTTCGAGTCAGAGTCCTGAGCCATTTCATTGTGAATATCTGCCAATAAAGAGTCCCGATCTGATACTTTCCACTAAAAGTCGCGAAATGACATCATTGCCTCATTTGCATACATACATCAAACAAGTTCCTGCTTTTTTCAATTCAAAGAACAAAAGTATTGCTTGTTTATTTGATTTAACCATTATTAAAAAGAGTATACATAGAGTTATAAAACAAACAAGCAGTGCGATTTAGATATCTCCAATTATATTTTGAATAGTCAAAACTCATTTGAAGACATCTGCAATGACGTCATGGGTATCTTAGCTGGTGTGTCACGCTGTATGTCCTCATTTATCTTTAATGTACCTTACTCCAAGTCAAATGAACAATGGGTGTTTGAAGTACTCACAATCACATTATAAATATCTCAAATGCAATTGTAACTAGGCAAAAAAGAGTTACAGATCTGAAAAGACACAAAGTGGGCAACTGTGTCTATACCAATATATCTGATTCTGATCGTGAAGCCATGTGATTGGGCCCGAGTTGCAATCACATGATCAGATCTGGACATTCCTATTTATAATAAAACATTCAGTTCACTGTGTTTTCTCGTTTTTTTTTCCTAGTTTTCTAACGTTAGTTTCAGCTTACTGTTCACTTTGTTGTTTGCTTGTAAACCCTATAGCATGTTACCGAAATCATATATATGTATAATATACATCAGGATAGAAGGGTTGCATATAATACATTTTGACGCCATCATGTCAAGCAATATTTTGGGATTTTTATTACTGTTATTGAAATATCAATCATAGTCCATTACAGAAGACACTGGAAGCACAGGAAGCAAGAATATTGAACAGAAAATGAGTCTGTATACACTGAAGATGTAAACAGCTAAATACTACTCTGCATTGAGGATAGAGTAAAGGAGTAAAGAGGGAAGAAAGAGCCAAGTGACTCTTTGAGAGTTCAAAGCAGGAAAGAAGCTAAATGTCTGTTGACTCCATTTAAAAAGCTTATACATTTTTGTTTGTGATGTAACTTGTGACGTGAGTTAAGGGTTTTGCTTAATACTTCACTGCACCTTTCAGTATGAACATGCCACCATCTTCCAGACTTGTTGGAACAAAATAATTTTATTTCACAGTGTGATCAACATTTGAATGAATTACTCCCTGTAACATTGAGGTTAACTGTATTAGCTTGTGAAAGCCAATATATTATTATCTCTCTAACTTCTTTTCCTTCTTCTTCTTCTTCTCCATTCGAGGTAAACCCACAAAACTTTCCACAGTCACCAAAGCTCAAGTTGCCATATCTTTTCGGAATGATTCAACCTGTGCTTTCCCTAAAAATCGCAAAATAAAGTCTTTTCTTAAGGGGGCCCTAGAGTGATGATGACATCGCCCACTTTAACGTAGAGTAAGAGCAGTCTTGCTGATACTTTCAAACTTTTTTTAACTAAACATTCATCTTTATACACAGGTTATACCTAAATGGTATTTTTGTCCTCTTTTCGTGGGTGCTGGTTTTATTTAAAAAAAAAAACGTACAGTTTTTACTCAAGGTGGCCTAAACCACAAGAAAAAGAAAAAAATGCTTCAATCACCTCTAATCAAAAAATACTGGCAGATGCTGTTAAAAAAACTCAATTGATGGGTATGTCTAACTGGCCATAAATCCTTTAAATTTTATCACAGCTTCACAAACTTTAAGCCATTCTTTTCCTTGAAGCCTTCTGATTCTTGTATAAGGAAGTATTTTGTCATATCATTCCAATTCGGAATCCTTATTTGTTTGAGCTATGGTTCTCACAAAATGTGTTATAGCAAAAACTCAAACAAAGGCTTTTTCTAGCTCCTGTAAATCTTTTACTTTAATCACAGCTTTACAAAATGTACAACATTGTCTTCGTTGAAGGATAAACTCGATATGTCTTACGGTTCGTCTACAATCTTTATTTGTTTGAAGGCATGGTTTTTGAGAAATTCTGAGAAATTTCTCATCAACTCAAAAACTGACAGTTGGTGCAGGTGTCACTGATTTGCATAATAAGTAGGTCAAAGGTCTCCATTGACTTTACATGGCCGCTTGAAATGTATGGAGCATGAATCCCATAGGATCTAATTGTAAAAGAGCTTCTGTAGTTGGTTGACACTGGAAAGTCATACTGACATTAAGGAAGCAAATAATTTATCAAGCCAATTATTGCTTGTGAATTAACATAAAATCATTCTAATCACAGTAGAGACATGGGGGTTGTTTTATATTGATCTAAGTGGAAAGTAGATTAAAATATAATATCACTGACTCCTCCATAGCAAGCAGGTTGTTTACCATAGCAATCAAATTGGGGGGTTATTGTACATGGGGGTTACTGTATTTTACTCATATTGACATGGGGACCAATATGTTAGGTCACTTACCCCTCCATAGCAACCAGACTATTTACCATGGCAATGAATATGGGATTTCTCTAACTCAGCGAAAGAAAATCATAGAGACCTAGGTGTTGGGTACTCATATGGACCCTGACAACATAAAAAAATGTAATCTGCATCAGTACAAGCAAAGAGTGTAGTTTGTGTGCAAACTTTAGCCATCTAGTTACCATAACGCCTTTCGTACAAACTTTTATATGGAAGCATAGATGAAAGCTTATCATTCACATTTGCCATTTACAACTGTAGTTATAAGAAATTACATATACATTTTAAGTCTTTACAAGTTGAAAAACGAAATTTATTTTGGTTGATTTATTCAGAGATTTCAATAATTTGTTAGGTTATATGGGCAAATGGCAAAATAAACAAAAACCCTACTCTTTAATTATGAGGGTCTGTGGCATTTATTGGGGTCTGTGCACATTCTATATTGGGTCACATTGAGAGAATTTAATGCGCTTGTCAAATAATTTATTTTTTCGATAGTTGTTTATGAATTTGAATGTACTTTCTAAACTTTCATCAAGAGGAATACACACAGACATTGTAATATAAACTCTGGGAATGCTCTGGGAATGAATCATGTGTGAAAGCAGGTGGTGAATCAGCCAAATTCACAGGAGCGTTTAATGAAGGAATTGTAGAGAGTGTCTGAGCACAAAAGAACCAGAGGCGATAATTAAGAACAAACCCACACTGACTGAAGGTCATGACCCCGACCCATAAACCCTGAGTGACCTGTACACCTGCCAAATTACATTAACGAAAACAAATTCTTGAAAATATGAATTAATTTATGTGTTTAACGATTTAACCACTACCGCACACTTGAAATGTTTCATAAAACTTAATGTTGTTAGTCTTGAAGACTACATGACTATCCCTGCTCTTTCTGAGCTCAGTCTTAAAACTGCCATTGGTCTCTCCGAACCAAGGTCTTGGCTCTCGCTGATCTTGGCTTGTGTTTATCTCGGGCCTAGACAAGTTCTCTGCTCTCTCTGGGAATATTCTTGTCATGTTCTCGACCCTTGGTGTCACAGATATCACCGCTTGGTCTCTGCTCTCTCTGAGCTCTGTCTTACTCTCTCTTAGATTGGTCCCATCAAGGTCTTGGCTCTCTCTTTTGGTCTTATCACAGGGTCTTGTCCCTTGGCTTTGCATATGCTTTTGTTTTGAGCAAAAATGTAGCAGGCTGTCTTTGCATCACGTATTAAACTCAGAATTTATTGTGGCAGTCTTTAAATGAACAACTACTGATTCATTTTTCCAAGTAACTGCGTGAGCGCTCATCACATACAAAGTAATACAGCAGCTATTTGTCTTCAATATCGTCCCTAAAAATGAAATTAGCTAGCAATCAATAGAGGAGTAGAGCAACATTGCTTGAGGGGCCCACTGGACTTGATGGAAATTGAATTAAACTGTACAGAAAACCAAAAGCAAAGAGCAACCTTTATTTTTTCACAATCTGTAGCACGAACACTAGAGAAGAATAGAAGTGTGACGCTCAGTAAGATCAATAATTTTTTGTATTAATAAATAATGGGACAGTGAGAACTGTTAACGAGATTTGCTAAACAAGATACAATAAGACAAGAACAGAACTGTGAAGACACTATGAATGTTGGTAAGCAAACATTTTTACAGTAGCAAATTCTCCCCGCAAAAATTCCTCATTTTGAAAGGCCTACAAAGTAACACTACAAACAGCAGCTACACAAATGAGCATAACCATCACGCAAACACTTTCTCATTTGTGAACAGTACTGTAATGTGTAATAAACAGTTTCTCTGGAGTGTTTGCAGTGCTGCTGTGTGATTATGAAGATGACGATTTATGGATGTGTCGAGAGTTCATGACCAGCACTCAGATTCACACTGTTCAGACAAAGACATTTTTACAGTAATGAGCTTCTGAACGACTGACTGACGCCACCTGCCAATTAAAATCTGAGAGGGAGAAGCAGACAAAGAGAGAGTTGGCCTGCTGAGCACCAGAAACACTAAACTCTTACTAAGGCTCAGGATTTCTTGATAATCCCAAACTTCTCTTTAGTTGCCCATGAACTTGTGGGACATATGCAACTTCTAGGAAGTCTCTCCTCAAGGTTCTGTACATTCTTTCATGAGATCAGACTTCAGTTTGAAGACTAGGAGCCTTCATTTTGGCTGCTAGTCTTCAGGTTGGGGCCAAGACTTCTCATCTATGGAGATCACTTTGTGCACTGGTCATGTTGGAACAGGAAGGATCCACCCAACTGTTGCCACAAAGTTGGAAGCATTAAATTGTTTATAATGCTTTCACCGAAAAAGCAGTGTAAATTTACCACTGACCACTGTAAATGTAGAAAACTACGGTGATCTATTAGTGCATAACACAATATAAATATTTTTTTTTGCACACAACGCTACTGCAAATCCAAAAAGACTGCAAATAAAAACACAAATAAAACATGAAATATTTAATTGTTGTTTTTTATTTGCAATAGTGTTTTGATGTGTAACAGCAGTGTGCGCGCAAAGTTGATTTTCTTGCATAGGCCACTGATTCAACAACAAAAAAGGAACTGGGGGCGCTAGTGAGCTTTCTTACATGCTAGAGCTTTTGGCCAAATAAGATTAGCAAACTGGTAATATTGGTGGTCTGGCTGTCTCTCCAATCTCATGAACAGAACGATCGTGAACTATTGGACTGTTAAAGTACATCGAAAATATGACAGAAAGAAAAGCTAAGGTGGGAAGAAACCCAGAAACATAAAAAATTAAATATAATTCAAATAAAAAAATAACTAAAAGAACATCTTACTATTGTGCACATTTTTGGTTCATTGCGTTGTAGTCAGAGTCATTATCTAGCCAATAATGTTATATATTTAATATTACTTTCTATACTGGTGATGTAGCCTTCAATATTTATTTTTAAAATGAATTATTATATATTTTAGCAGTAGTTCCAGGTTTTAATGCCATGGGTGTTTACCTCTACTTCCTGTTTTTTTTTCTTACTGGAGTCTCTCTGTGTGTAATGATATTGGCGGTGTGATAAACCATAAAAAGTGGGACACATGGATATTAAAACTTTAAACTAACACGGAAAATGTGAGTTCTGTTTATATTTTCTATGTTTGTGTCCACGAGCATTCTATTCATGAGAGTGGGGAGCCAGTGGGCCAACATAGTTTTCGGATGTGTAAACAAGCTCACAAGCGCCTCCCAGTTGCGGGGATCGGTGGGCAATTAGTGAACAACAAAAACACAAAGCAAATCAAGTATATGGGTGCAACGCTTTTGCAAATCAAAGATGGCTGCTGCAAATCAAAAACTCAAATTTAAATATTTTGTGTTGCTGATTCGCTGTAAGGGTTTTGGGTTTCTGTTTTTATTTGCAGTAGCATTGTGCGTGCAACGTTGATTTGCATTGAGTTGTGCACTAATGGGCCACCGTAGAAAACACATACTTAAACTAATATTAACTGAAATACAGTGAACTTTACGGCACATTTGATTACTGCACATAAGAAAGCAATCTTTTTTTTAAGATGGTGGGGAGGGGGCAGAAACATTCATTCATTTCCCAACCTGTTTATTCCCTTTCAGGGGCACAGGGGTCTCCAGCGCACATTGGGTGAGAGGCAGGGGTAAACCCTGGACAGGTCCCTCACTTAGATTATTCAATTAATCTGCCACATTTTTTGGGATTGTGGGGGAAACCAGAACACTGGAAGGAAACCCACGCAAGCACAGGGAGAACATGCAAACTCCCTTCAGGAAGGTCACCGGCAAGCCTCGAACCGACAATCTTCTAACTGAAAGGCCACAGTGCTACCCACTGCGGAGATTGATTGACAAAAAAAAAGCTTCATTATTACAGAGTTCCTAATTTTAATGATGGATCTGACAAGAGAAAATTCTCACAATACACCACTAGCAATATAATATTCACTATTTTCACCATGATATTTAGAATAGATCATAAAAAAAATCAGTTGCTGTAGGAACTTAAATGCATGAAAAGAAAAGTAACTCGAACTTCTTTCACAACACTGAGGAAGGAGGGAAGCTGTATCAGTTTGATGATTGGTTAATTTGCAGATTTTACAGGTATGTAAATCTTCGATGAGCAGCTAACATTTAAGGAGCATATCGCCAAAACTGCTTGAGCGTGTAGATTCGCTCTGTTTAACATCAGACAGAGATCAGACACCTCCTCACAGATCATTCAACCTCAAGTTCTAGTCCAAGCACTGGTCATATCAAGATTCGACTACTGCAATACTCTTCTCGCTGTGACCCCTTCAAATGAAATAGAACTCAGCAGCTTGAATAATCTTCATGGAACCTAGGCAAGCTCACGTCACTCCTCTCCTCATCTCTCTCCACTGGCTTCCCATTTAGGCTTGCATCAAGTTCAAATCATCGAAGGTTGCATACAGGACAGTTACTGGCTCCACTCCATCATACCTCCATAACTCCTGCAGTCCTATGTCCCCTCCAGATGCCTCCGTTCAGGAAATAAACAGCTTCTGGTGGCCCTATCTCAGCGCGGCAAAAAATCTCTCACCGGAACCTTCTCCTTCACAGTTCCTGGCTGGTGGAATTCTCTCGCCGTCCCATTCCGGAAAGCTGAGTCTCTCTCAAGCTATTCTTTCGAGAGCACTTACTAACTTAACTCTGAAGCACTGAATTTATTGTCTGTATCAGCTCGGACATCTTCTATGCCCATGTCTTATTATTAATCTGACTTTGTAACAAACTGTGTATGTTTACTCCCAAACTGTAAGTTGGATAAAAGTGTCTGCTAAATATATAAATGTCAAACCCGCAAGTCTGCAAGAAAACCAATGGCGATGGAGCAGCAATTTTCTAAAGTAGTCACAAGTGGAGAACAGAGCAGGAGCGAGCGTTACAGCAGATTAGAAAACAGGAGTGATTGGCATCAAGGTCCTAAGGCAGGACAGTAGGTTGAAAATGACAATGACTGTCTAGGACAGGGGTGTCAAACTCATTTTCACCGAGGGCAACATTAGCATAATGGCTGTCCTCCAAGGGCCAGATGTAACTTATAAATGTGAAACAATGTAATCGAATATACTGTAAAATAAATGTAACTACTACTTAATGTTAAATAACTCATTATTTATAACTTATTCAAGTGGCAATTCAGTTGCATAGAAACAATTGTATGCTTGTTGTTCTAATTTAAATAATTTAGATTTTTGTGAAAACCCACATAACTCCATTAATGAAGGATCAAACTGTCCAAGGGGGAGATGTGGACTAGAGCATGACACAGGAGTGGATTTTCACTCCTGTCCCATCCCACTCCCAGAGAAAAAAATCCCATCCCATCCCAATCCTGGACCAGAGTAAAAAAATAAATCCTGCCCTGTCCCGCTCCTGTAGAATTGACTCCTGGTCCCATCCCACTCCCACTCAAAAATACTGCCACCAGCTTACAAACACCTGTAGTCTTTTGAAACGGATTCCAGTATAGTAAAAACCGGACATTGGTCACATCATGTCTATCTTAGTTGAATGAACCGAACCCCAAGAAAATAGTGTTTGTACCATTTTTAGCCATCTTTCTTTTCAGAGTAAATAAAACTTTCAAAATTTGCAAATATTTGTTATTTTTATGTTAGAAATGCTCAGAACAGAGTGTAATAACAAAAAAGTTAAGTAATATTATATAATGTCAAAAATTACACCATAGGTATATTGAAAAACATTATTGTTGGGAATAAACCCTAATTAAAAAAATGTTTATTACAAACACAAACATGTTTATTTTTTTTTCTGTTTTCATTTTTTTTTTTAGACACTCAAAAATTTTAAGCTCTCGCGTTCCACATTAGATTACATGGCGGGTCACATCCCACATTATTTTAAACATGGGTATTATTCAGTACGGTTATGCAGTCTATCCACATGTTTTTGAAAATGGCGGGCAAGGTGAACCGTATTTGTTGTGGTGGTGTGGGGTTTGCCATTGTTGTCATGCTCTGTCACTCCTGTGTTGATATAACATGGTTAAAACGAAGAGGTAAATAACAAAAGTCTTCATGAGCTTGTGCCTTAAAATTTTAGTAAGTGATTTTAAAGTGCAAGTTTTATGTGAAACGCATATCTTTTGTAAATATGACGTTATGTGAGATTTGTGAGAGGATTCATAAGTGTTGGGGAGTGTATTAAAGTAAATTGGCGTCGAGTGAAATTGTGTCACGCTTTCTAATACTACTTGGTTTTCACTATTTATGTGTTTTAAATTATGTTTCTTATTTGTGTTTTGTTTAGTTTATTATATTGCCGTCCTGTGGGACAACCTGTATTGATTAATGTTTTAGTTTATCTATAAAACGCCCTAGTGTGCGTGACTCCTTACTGACGTTACATTAGAAGCAGCAGGAGTAATGGCGGCCAAAGTAAGGACTATCTTGCTGTTTTATCTTGCTATTGTGGCTCACAGCATGTAGAGGATTACATGCAGATGTTTCCTGATTGATTACTGAACAGAGGTGCTTGTATTTTTGCACGTGCAGTGCCGAATAGTAATTTTTAAAACGCCATCAATCATTAGAGCGTTACAGGGGGGTTGAGTGTCCGTGTTTTTTTTTAATGGACGTGTTAAATAAAAAAAAACAGAGTATGTGGGGCCTGAATCCCTGATTTTATCATCTTCTTGTGAATAATTCCTGTTTGCTTTTGTGTGAAATGCTTAAACTCAGTTACGAATGTAAGCAAAAAAACGTTTAAAATGATTTAAGTAAAGCCTGAAATACTCAGTTCATCAATGCTTTCATGTAAAGATATGTATCCTCAGCTGCTCAAAACGCATCTTTTGCTTAATTGCACAAAATATATATATTTAAGGGGGGTTTAAGCATCTTCCAATCATAAATTCTAGTCTGCATCTTAAACTGCAAAGATTTAGATAATAATCCCAAAATCTAACTTGAGATGGAATGTTTATCATCTCTCTCTGAGGCATTCTGATCGATGTCAACGGTGTGCATGATTTTATTTTTCATCTGCTAATGCATCCACTCAGTCTCCGTCTCCCTGAAGTCGATAACCTGAAGAAACTCAAGCCATCGATGAAATCCCATGCTGCTGACTTACTGTAAAACTGTGGCCACACCACAGAAAACTCTCACAGGGCAAAACTCTAAAATAACTAAGACAACATTGTGTTTTTATCTTTAAAAAAAGTGCACAGGTGTTCAGAATGTTTAAAATAGTTAACATTTATTCAATCCCTGCTTACGCCGCTGGCTTTATTGCTTTTATCGCTCTCATTTACTACAAACTGATGATGACAGCTTATGTAGAATTGAGAAAGATGTTTGTTTTCACAGTTTTACTGATTAATTGTGGCACTGAAGGTGCATAGAACCCTATTGGTATTGTTCAGGGCATTGGATTTTTAAGGGTTCTAAACATGCTCGACACAATTTCAGATATATCAGAACTGGTGATTATTTATGTCTGATTGGTGTTCAAAAAGTGAGTGTGGTTCTATAATGCATTTCAGCTTCTGTTGCTCTCTCAGTTTGTTATACACAAACAAATTCGGCACAAATGAGACAAAAACTGGATTAGAGCACATTTCCAAAATGGACAGAAATTTGACTATTTACTATATACATTAACAAACTCTCCCTAGAGATTTTATTTGTTTGTCACCAAACTGCACTAGTCTTATTTTAAGGCAGATGGGAGAACAATGTGTGTACATCGGCTGTTGAAAGTCAAAATTTTGGAAGCTGTTAATAACCCAGCCATGCATTGTCAGATTGGGTTTAAATTTGCAGTGCGTGTTAAGAGTCCAATGTATGAATAAACCTATATAGCAACTTACAGTGTCGGTTATAGCGCCACCTGGTGCAAACATAGTATATCCCACTTTCTGCTGTTTTATACAGTTATTTCAGACTGTGTTTGAAGGACTTGTTTTGATATTTGAATACTATTGTGAGGGACCTACAAAAAAAGTAAATGGACTAATTGCACATAGACTCGTGACGCACTTCCGCCTGAAGTAATAGCACTCACTAAGTCCAGTTTATAGTCTACTCTACTGTATTGGAGTTTGGAGAAAAGTGTGTTGATAATTTTCAGAGGCAGCAGAAGGTATACAATGCACACTGTTGTGTTCCGCTCTTTATCGTCTGCAAAGTTCAACTGAATTTTACAGTTTTCCTGCCAATGTCAACTTTAGCAAATAGTGGCTTGTGAACAAACACCTTGGCAGTTTTTGTCCCATCAGCGACTCTAGGGTTTTCAGCAAACATTTTAGAAGCGATCAGATTATTGAAGAGCAAACATCAGATGCACGGAGGACATTAGTAGCTGAGGATTGTTGGCTGGAATGACTACACAGTTAAAGCACCGCAGCCCTGTGTTTGTGTGTTTGTAGGAGTAGAGAGAGCAGCATGCTGTACACTTACCGGTGGATGTACGATTGATAATACTTACTTTAGTATTCCAAACCTTCATCATTAGACCCGGTACATGCTAAAATAGAAAAAAAAACTCTTTAAAAAGCAGCTGCATAAGCGAGGCTGTGTACAACTTAAATCTCTTTTCCAGCTTGCTGGATGGTGTTTTGGCTGTCTTTTGCACATATTAATCACACAGGTGACATTAATCTTGGAGAAATCCTAGATACAGTGGCTGTAGAACTTACTGAGCATGGTTGCGAAAAACGCGGAAGTCTACATGAAAGTAATCCATTGGATCAAGTTTTCAAAATAGGATATAAATTTTATACAATTCTAGGCTACATACTTTAGCTCCTCCTTAGGATGTCAATTTATCACCATCAAACTCTTCCAGTCTCATCTAAACACCTTGCAATTTTTAATTCGTTGAATAGTTCGTTCTTGGTGGTCAGCTGAATTTCAATGATTTGCAATGAACTAGAAGTTGTTTTATTTTAACCATACAATGTTCAGTCTATGTCTGAACACACACACACACGCACACACACGCACACACACACACACCTAGAGTGACCTATGGTGTCAGTTGTAGCGCAACAGTGGTCACATGGAATATGCCATTTTACTGGCGGCTTTTACTGATATTTTAAACTGTTTAAATTAAGCATTTGAAATTTGGAACACTTGCATAATGGCCCAAGACCTACAAAAAAGTGAGTTTCCAAAACCAGCAGCAAGTGAATTATTTTGTAATAACAAACTCCTCCTAGAGATTGTATTGGTTCACATCAAAACTCCATCAATCTTATTGTATAGCACTGAGGCTGTCGAAAGCTGACATTTCGCCATAATGAGCAAATATAACTGAGCTGTGTGATCGTTCCCAAATTTATCAGTCCATCTACAACATGCTCTCTCAGCTAGAGTGCCACCAAGTGGCCACAGTATTGGCCAAAACAATACCAGAAAATATTTTGACTCATTACTGACGTCTGGGGATCCTGAAATATGACTTTCAATATTTAATTATCCTGTATTATTACGAAATTGTACGTAGGGTGAAGGATAATTTAGGTATCTCCCCACAATTTCATATTGTTTAACCATGTAGTGTATTATGTTATAATCATTTGAGTATCAAGTGTAATATTAAACTGAGAGAATAAATGTGTGATAATTGTGTATTTCTTTTATTACTTAAAATTAATCAATAAGATACTTTTATAGACCTGTGTTATCACCCCGAGTGCCTTTTTCTCTGTGCAGAGGATCAAAGACAATCCACCGTTCCAGGAGGCGAACAACTCACGTCGGACACGTGGGTCACCCAAAAGGCCAGAGGAAAAGAGAACTACATTTGCATTTTTAAGAACATATATAACCTCTTAAACCCGAGAGTCCCCGGTACCGAGGACTTGCCCCCTTGTGCGTTACATTTTCCTCTAAAAACGTATCTAATTCAATTTCATATCCGTTAACCACAGCTCTAACGCCATGCAAATAAACAACAACATAGCCGGAGTATAATTCATGACCAAGTTTTTGTTTATATGCGATATGTATCCACAATATAAACGCAAACACCAAAACCATGGCATCAAATGAAAGCTAACAACCAGCAAAATCCAGCGATATGCAACTCATTTACATTGCATGAAGTATTTCAGAGCAGGGAGCGAAAGATAAAAAAAAAAACGCCAGCAAAAACAAAGCAAGCATGTAAATCTTGTCTTACCTTTGCCGTTTTTTCAACAAAAAGTTATTTCCATAGCAATAAAAGTCTGTTTGTTGTTATGTCCGGTCTATAGCTTTGCGGAAACTCCATTTTGGCTCTTTTCGGGGATTCTGTCCGTCTCAAAATGGTGGATATCATTGGATTTTACAGATTCAAAGCTTTCCAATGAGTTATAGAGCTCCTGGATTTGACAGATGGTCGGGGGCGTAGGGAAACGCGGAAGTTCGAACGTTGGAAGCACTGTGAATGGGAAGTTACACAAAGTGCAGGAGGATAGCGTAAATGGGCTTCCACCCCCCTTTTACAGTGTTTCTTTAGGAGTTTTTTTGCTGAAATCATGTCCCGTAAGCAGGAAAAGAAGACCATGAACGTAGCGGAAGCTTTGGACAAGATTTTTTCCAAATTTCAATTATTGTGCCAAATTGTGCCAAACTGTGCCAACATGGATTACGCCTGAACTTTGTTCAATCAAAACCTGTACAGAATATTAGTTTCTTGTAGTATGGACACCAAACTTGCTACAGATGTCCTTGACATGTAGTGGTTACAATTGATTGTGTTTATTTGCTTTGTTACAAGTAAAATATGGAGATATTAGAGGAAACGTGGGTTTTAATTTTTTGGCCATTCCAACATCAATTACTCTTACCCAGTGTTCTTGACTGTCAAATTAACTCATCCACACCACCTCCCAAGAACCCATCTTCATTTTGATACCAAGATTTGCAGTTTAGACCTTGTAAAAGCTGAGAAATGCCTTATAAAGTGAAGGTATAGGATTTTCGGAAAATAGGCCTTAGGGCTTAAGAAGATAAGACAGTGTCACAAGGGAGGGCATGTGAGCTAATGCATAATGACGGGAGCTTAACGTGCTTTGCTGTTGTGTAATGTGTTATTCATGAATACTTAGTAAATATTTGGACTTCAAGCCCTCTCCTGTCTTCTCTGGAATATATATATATATATATATATATATATATATATATATATATATATATATATATATATATATATATATATTCTCATCAAGGGCTACAAACTGACCACTGGGAGAAAGAAAGTGCTCAGGCCCTTTGATCGCTGCTTGCAGCTGTAATTTAATGAGTTTTTGCAGTTAAAAGCAGTGTGCTGTTGTTTCTGTTTTATAGCACGTGTATCATTTACAAGGGCTGAAGGCCAAAAGTGGCTCACCATCAAATTCTATTATTCTATATACACTGTAGTGGATACACTCTAGTCTTCTTAAAGCAACAGATTCACAAATTTTTGTGTTTGTGTGTCACTGTGATTAATTTCTTCACCATTTTACTTCATCAAATACTCTGGAATGCCCTTCCCACTCATTGTAAAGGAATGCTGGGGTACTCGTTGAACCCTTTTCTCTTTGTATTGGTCGCGACGTGTGGCTTTGGAACAGTTGCACATTTCCCGGTGGATTTAACGGAGATATGTTGAACTGGAACTAATTGGGAACACATGGGAACACTGTCTGAAAACTCACTCAGCGCAGAAGAGTACAGCAGCACACAGAGTGTTGATGGATGGATGCATGGATGGATGTAAAGACAGAAAGATAAACAAATGGATGTTTTGTGCATTTTTGCGTGACTAAGACTAGAAAAATTACTTTGGTTTTAAGTTTGTGTTGCTATATTACTTCTACTAACTTGGGTGAGGTAATACACTACCGTTCAAAAGTTTGGGGTCTCCCAGACAATTTTGTGTTTTCCAAGAAAAGTCCAATTTTATTTACCACATGAGATAAATAGCAAGTATAGTCGAGACAAGGTTATAAGTAATATTTATGTAAAATAATATATTTTTTCCTCCAAACTTGCTTTCATCAAAGAATCCTTACAGCATTACAGCATTGAAGACCTTTGGCTTCTAACTGTAATTTTTTTTAGGTAATCTGAAGAAATGACCTAAAAACTCACCTCACGCTTCTAGAAGCACCTCCCACAAGTTGGATTGGCTGGACGGGCACTTCTTGTGTACCATACGGTCAAGCTCCTCCCAAACCAGCTTAATGGGGTTTGGATCTGGTTACTCAATAACAGAAGACCAGCTGCCGCTTCTCCTCTAAATAGTTCTCAAAAATACCACAATAAAATATTCTTACATTATGGATTTGGACAGTCGATAATACTTACTAAAATCCTTTATAAAAGAGAATTATACTATAATCCTCTATAAAAGACTTTTTGCATGCATCCATAAGAGGACGAGACATGGAACCTCAAACACAATTAATAGGTCATGTCCTGGGGTTAATAGATTCCATAATTTAAACTATAATTAACAAAACCACAGAAACCGTGCAGAGGAACTCCAAACACATGAAATCTGGCATTAATCAGAAATCAACATTATGCTGGAAGTGTTGCGCCTTTTTTAGGTGGAATGGGAAGCATCTATGAAAAGCTGGATTCAGCTCGTTTTTATATACCGTATTTTTCATCATATAAGACGCACCGGCATATAAGACACACCCAATTTTAACCCTTTAAAACCGACGGGAGCGCCGGCGCTCCCATTTGTGCGTCTGTTTAAAAGCCAATAGAAAACGAAAGCAAATAGGTAGCACAATAATTCTTTTTGCATACAAAATCAGAGACGTTACACATTCAGATCAAGCCTAAAATATGCTACTGTTGCGTTGTTTTTACCCTTTAATGTGTCTGCACAAATCGCATAATATTCGTTTACAACAAAAAATACTAAAATGCTTTTCACGTCTTTGCACACATGTTCTATAGATTTGCGGGGCTGGCAGTTGCTATTTACGACTCATAGACGTAATCACGTTCTGTGCACTATGACCCCCAAGGTATGTCGCGTGTGGTGACATCACAAGGCGTGACATTTGAAATTAATGATGTACATACTACTCAGGTGCGTTCTACTCTTCTTCGTCACATTTTATCATTGCAACCTATTGCTTCGTCATTTCTCTTTCATTCATACACATAATGCACATTTATAAATGCATCCCCAAACACACACCCGCGGGCGTACCGTTACGTCTACACAACGTGCAAAGAGAAAAAAAAAGTTTAAGGGTGCTGAGATTTTGGAGCTACTATTCGCGTCTGATGAAGAAGAACTGTCCGACTGCTTGTCTGCTCCGGATTCAGTTTCTAGTGAGGACGAAGCTGACTTTCTTGAAGGAATAGATCCGATCCAGGACATGTAAGTACATATTCATCAAATATTCTTTGCTTTTGAGTTAGAGAATAAATGAGACAAACATAAAATAAACATGAGTGCGTGACGCGTCATGTAACGTTACTGTTATCTGTTCTATATTGGTTTTGTGCCAAAAACATCTAACCTATATATTCATGAAATATGCTTTGTTTTTGATTTATAGAATAAATAAAACAAACACAGAATGAGCCTGAGAACATGTTCACGATTTTCTCTTGTCATGTCTATATTGCTTTTGTGCCAAAACATCTAACTTATTTACCATTTACTTATTTTCTTTTTCGTAGTACTGAAGATGTTAGAGGGCCCTCAGAGCTGAGAGCCCTCAGAGCCACCCTGCACCTCAGAGTCATCTGTGCCAATTAGTTATCCATTCATTTTTTTTAACCAATGAATTGTTCCATCTCAAAAGAATTGCTCTCAAAAGCAAAATATTACTTGTTTGACCCCACAAATACAAATGCACTCCACTCGCGTATGAGGCCTGCCAACTGCTCCTCTGCATTATGGACATGAACTGTTACAAGTCTTAACACAGCCTTTCTGCATTTTCAGTTCTGATAAAGTGCAGACTTTAGAGTAGTGTATTTTAATATTTTACATGGTCTTTTTTTAGCTGTTCAATCAATATTGTTCTCAAATGCAATATATTGCCAGTTTGACTTCACAACGAACTGTTTATAAAAATGAGTGTATCTCACAAACGAATTGATGTACACAGTCCAAATCAATTTTGTGTGGTTTTAAAGTGTTTTATCCAAGTTTTTTACATTGACAAGTTTGAGGTTTACATTTGTCACATTTCTGTATTTAATAAAATATGTTGTAAAAAAAAAAAAACGATTTTGTTTTTTTTGTTAATTTTTTGCACTTTTGACCTATTTACTTAGTTATTATGGATTTCCTGCAACCATAGCCTCCAAATTGGGAGTGTTAGGATTGCATTGATGTATGGCATATGAAAATACTCAAAAGAATGATGGCAAAGTGTTAGTCTCTCTGTTTAATTATTCTTTTCTTTTCCTAAGTGTTCCTAAGTATTTCTTTCAGCTGCCTCATTAGGGATCACCTGCCGCTAATGGACTCTAATTAACCTGCCTATTTAGTGGCGCTTCTCTCTAACCACTTTGTCGGATTATTACTTTCTACTCTCTCCAAGGTCGGTGGTTGTTTGGACGCAGAGGGGTCTCGCCACGTTCCCCCCGAGCTTCAGTTTTCCCATTTTTGGTTTTGAACTGTTTTATTGCTCCAGTACATTTCTGTTTGTTTTTCTGGCTTGCCTGGCCTGTGGCTTATTTTTCCTTAAAGAATTCTGGACAATAAATATCTATTTTTGTTACATTTCTCCTTGCATCTGGGTCCTCAATCCTCACACCACCTAACAGAATAATCCGACCAAATTATGGACCCAGCAAGGCAGAACCCATTCCAAAACGCCCTCGAATGCCAAGGTGCTCTTCTTGGACGTCATGAAGAGGAGATTTCTTCCACGTGTCGCAACATGGAGAGCCTTCTGGCCCAGGTGGCTGATCTTACTGCGCAGCTTAACATGCTGCGGCATAGTGACCCTCGCCATGCTTCGGGTGAGCCCCGCATCAATAACCCACCGACCCATAGGGGAGAACAGGATCAGTGTCGTTCATTTTTGACACAGTGTGAGGTTAATTTTTCGCTTCAGCCGATCACTTACAGCAGCGAGAGGTCACGCGTGGCCTTCGTTTTGTCCTTACTGTCGGGGCGGGCACGCGCCTGGGCAACCGCGCTGTCGGAAGTGGAGGCCCCATGCTGCCAGTCGTGGGAGGCATTCAAGTCTGAGATGCTTAAGGTCTTCGACAGATCCCTTCATGGAAGAGAGGCCTCCCGGGCACTCGTTTCGCTTCTCCAGGGTCCTGCGTCTGTGGTGGACTATTCCGTGCAGTTCCGTACTCTTGCTGCCTCCTCGGGGTGGAACCAGGAGGCGCTCTGCGCCCGCTTCTTGGATGGGCTCAAACGGGAGATAAAGGAGGACATATATGCTCAGGAGATCCCCCGTAGCTTCGACGAGCTTGTGGAGCTGGCCCTGCGTCTGGAGAGACGTCGTGCGCTTCGTCCCCGCTCGTCTCCAGAGCCTGCCGCCACTGGTACCTGCGCGTCTTCCAACCCTTCACACTGCCTTCACGAACCGATGCAGTTGGGCAGTATTCATCTGTCGGCCGAAAAAAGGCAGCGTCGCATCACCAGCAGACTGTGTCTCTACTGCGGAGGAGCTGGGCATTTCTCTTCCACCTGTCCAGTAAAAGCCATCGCTCGCCAGTAATGAGGGGTCGTCTGGCGAGCGCCTCTCCTGTATCCTCGACCCCGGCTTCTTTGTGTCCTCAGGTCCCTGCTGTCATCCGCTTTGGGTCTGGTTCCATCTCCTGCTCTGCCCTTCTTGACACTGGGGCTGAGGGAAACTTTCTGGATGTGGATTTCGCGCTCACCAACGGACTACCCATCATCCAGTCTAACGAGTCTTCAGTCGTCTATGCCGTTGATGGAAGAGTGCTCAGTAATACTGGTTTATCGACTGGGGTGGTGAGTCTCTCTGTGTCTGGCAACCACCAAGAATCGATTAGTTTTACTTTAATCAGAGCGTCTTTGTTTCCCGTTTTTTTTGGTTATCCGTGGTTTAAGTTACATAATCCCCACGTTAATTGGGAAACTAATGTCATTTCTGCCTGGGGTTTAAAATGCTACAGTACTTGTCTGCTTTCTGCTGTTCCTCCTGTCACCAAACCCGTTTTCTCTGAGGAAGCTGATTTAACTGGGGTACCCGTGGAGTACCTCGATCTAGGCGCTGTATTCAGTAAAGACCACGCTGAGTCGCTACCTCCCCATCGCCCCTACGACTGCCGCATTGAATTATTGCCTGGATGTTCTCCTCCTAGAGGCCGCTTGTACCCCCTTTCTAAGCCCGAGAACCAGGCTTTGGAGAAGTACTTAACAACTGCGCTCGAGGCTGGTACCATTGTGCGGTCTTCGTCACCTGCCGGCGCGGGGTTTTTCTTTGTTAAAAAGAAGGACGGATCCCTGCGTCCTTGCGTAGATTATAGGGGTCTAAATGAGATTACCGTTAAGGATCGCTACCCACTTCCCCTTATGAGTTCCGTGTTCGATGCTCTGTGTGGGGCTAGGTTTTACACTAAACTGGATCTACGCAATGCGTATCATCTCATTCGGATTCGCGAGGTGGATGAGTGGAAGACCGCTTTCCTCACTCCCCTCGGGCAATTTGAATACCGGGTTTTGCCATTCGGTCTTTGCAACGCTCCAGCAACCTTCCAGGCTTTAATTAATGATGTTCTACGGGACATGTTAAACATTTTCGTTTTCGTTTATCTGGATGACATATTAATTTTTTCCCCTGATCTAGCTACCCATATCCGCCAAGTCAGGCTAGTCCTTCAACGACTCCTTGAGAACCGCCTTTTTGTCAAGGCTGAGAAGTGTGTGTTTCACTCCGAGTCTGTTCCGTTCCTCGGTCACATTATTAGTGCTAATGGGTTAGCTGTCGATCCTGATAAGGTCCGTGCTGTCACTGAGTGGGCAGTGCCCAAGTCCCGCACGGCTCTCAGACGTTTTTTGGGGTTTGCTAACTTTTATCGACGTTTTATTAAGAATTTTGGTCGCGTTGCGCTCCCGCTGACCGCGCTCACGTCAGTCAAGCGTCGCTTCATTTGGACTGCGGAAGCTCAAGAAGCTTTTGATCTGCTAAAGTCTCTTTTCACTACAGCCCCCATTTTAATGACTCCAGACCCCTCTCGTCAATTTATTGTAGAGGTGGATGCTTCTGCAACTGGAGTTGGGGCTGTATTATCGCAACGCGCCGAGACCGATGGTAAAGTCCATCCTTGCGCTTACTTTTTTCCACCGTCTCACTTCGGCGGAGCGCAACTATGACGTCGGGGACCGGGAGCTGCTGGCCATTCGGTTAGCGCTGGAGGAGTGGCGTCATTGGTTAGAGGGAGCCGTCACCCCATTCTTAGTATGGACTGATCACCAGAATTTGAGCTTCATCCGTTCCACCCGCACCCTCAGTGCTAGACAAGCTCGGTGGTCTCTTTTTTTTAATAGATTTAATTTTGTTGTTACGTTTCGTCCTGGCTCAAAGAATATGAAACCTGATGCTCTCTCTCGACAGTTCGAGACCTGTACTGGATCTACTCTGCCCGAGCCCATCCTTCCTTCCTCGAGAGTGATTGGAGGAATCACTTGGGGAATTGAGCGGGAGGTACTGGGGGCCTTACAGTCTAATTCAATTCCGCATGAATGCCCCCAGAATAAGTTGTTTGTGGTTGAATCCCTATGAGACCAGGTAATTCGTTGGTGTCATGCGTCAAAATTGTTCGCTCATTACGGCATGCGCGGCACCGAGGCTGTCGTGCGCCAACGCTTTTGGTGGCCGTCCCTCCGCTCTGACGTCAGAGGTTTTGTGCGCTCGTGTACAGTTTGTGCCGTGAACAAGGCAGAGACGTCATCTCCTGCGGGCCTGCTCCACCCCTTGGGGATTCCCTCTCGGCCTTGGTCCCACCTATCTCTCGATTTTGTAACCGGTCTACCCACCTCTCGGGGTAACACTGCTGTTCTTACCGTAGTCGATCGTTTCTCCAAGGCGGCCCATTTCATTCCACTGGTAAAACTACCCACTTCTTTAGAGACAGCACGGATTCTCGTTGATCAAGTTTTTCGTTTACATGGTATTCCCATAGATATTGTTTCTGATAGGGGCACGCAGTTTACTTCCCAAGTCTGCAAAGAATTCTGCAGATTACTGGGCGCTTCCGTTTCTCTTTCTTCAGGTTTCCATCCACAGAGCAATGGGCAGTCTGAACGAGCAAACCAGGATTTAGGAAGACTCCTACGATGCTTTGCCTCAAAATTCCCCTCTTCGTGGTGTGATTATATTTCTTGGGCAGAATATGCTCACAATTCCCTTCCCTCGACTGCTTCGGGGGTTTCCCCCTTCGCCGCCTCTCTGGGTCACCAACCTCCGCTGTTTCCTTCCCAGGAGAAGGAATCAGCGGTTCCCTCGGTTCAGTGTTTCATGTCTCGTGCACGTCGCGCCTGGAGAGTAGTTAGAGCTACCTTACTCCGTGCCCGTGAGTTTATGTGTAAATCTAGCAATCGTCAGCGCAAATCGGCACCGCATTATGTCTGTGGGCAGCGGGTTTGGCTAGCCACGCGGAATTTACCCCTTCAGCACCCGTCTCGTAAACTGGCACCCAGGTTTATCGGCCCTTTCTCCATTGTTAAGGTTGTTAACCCCGTTGCTATGCGCTTACGCCTTCCAGGTTACCTATCACGCATTCACCCTGTGTTTCACGTGTCTTGTCTCAAACCATTTGTTCCCTCTGCCGACAAAACAACCTCGGTGCCACGTCCTCCTCTTATTGTTGAGGGGGAGCCGGCTTATAGAGTAAAACGCATTTTAGATGCGCGTCGTAGGGGCCGTGGTCTGCAATACCTTATTGATTGGGAGGGTTACGGTCCTGAAGAACGTTCGTGGGTACCTGCCCGTAATATTTTAGATAAGTCCCTTATTGAGGACTTTGCGCGCTCCCATCCTTCCCGCGCCCTCGAAGCACCTGGAGGTGCTCGTTAAGTGGGAGGCAGTGTTAGTCTCTCTGTTTAATTATTCTTTTCTTTTCCTAAGTGTGACTCATTATTTCTTTCAGCTGCCTCATTAGGGATCACCTGCCGCTAATGGACTCTAATTTAACCTGCCTATTTAGTGGCGCTTCTCTCTAACCACTTTGTCGGATTATTACTTTCTACTCTCTCCAAGGTCGGTGGTTGTTCGGACGCAGAGGGGTCTCGCCACGTTCCCCCCGAGCTTCAGTTTTCCCATTTTTGGTTTTGAACTGTTTTATTGCTCCAGTACATTTCTGTTTGTTTTTCTGGCTTGCCTGGCCTGTGGCTTATTTTTCCTTAAAGAACTCTGGACAATAAATATCTATTTTTGTTACATTTCTCCTTGCATCTGGGTCCTCAATCCTCACACCACCTAACAGCAAAGCATGTGAAAATACAAAGATACACTCTGGCGCAATTGTTCTATGGCAGGTCTTAAAGGGTTAAATGAGGAAGATCTAGAAAAATAAACTGAACCAAATACTGTAGTAAAATATTTTATATCAACTGTTTAAAAGTTAACAGCAGTTTAAGAACAATTATATGCCAGATCGGATCTACCGTATTTTGGATCAGTAAAAAAAAAAAAAAAAAAAACAAGACAAACATACCGGTATGTTTTTTCTTTTCCCCCACTCATCAACTCTATAGTCGACCATTCGTTATCACCATCACTGTTCCAGTGCAATATTGCCCCCACATTAGTAATACCGTAATAGCCAGTAACATTGTCACTACATCACTAATAATAGCTGGCACAATACAGCTGCTTACCTGCTCCTTACGATCCGCGCTATGGTAGGATCGATGCGCAGAGATGGGCGATGACGTCAGCGCGCACCACCGGGTGTACAAATATGGCCGATGTATGGCAAGCCCTTTTAACATTTAAACATCTGCCCTGACTATCCACAAATGCATTTAAAGATAGGAATAAATGTATTGTGACTAGTAGTAAATATATTTTGACTGGGCGTAAAGACATTTAGAGATATCTTCAATTGTAATTGCGCTAGTAAAAAAGTGAATTTAAGATATTGCAGATATCTTCAATTGAGTTTTGAATAGTCAATATATAATTGGAGATATCTCAAATTCACTAAAAACAAACTAAAATTAATCTATGAAACATTGTTTTCTACAAAATGTTTAGATTCTACTGAAATCCGTTCGAATTAAAATATCGCCAAGACTATATTCTTTTTTAATGTTATTGTTTTTTTAAAGATCTTTTTCAAGAATCATCCTCAGAATATCAAACGCTCACAAACTAAGTGATGGGCTTAAACAACGTTTCCCAATGTAATCGTGTTTTTTACTTCTTTATATTTATATTTCTGCTTGGTGAGTGGGAGATATCATTCTAAATGTTCTGCAAACACCTCGAGGTTTCTATAGATAATTCTAGCACATCGAATCAGCCTTGAAACATTTGTCTTAAAGCACGACAACTATCATCTCTCAAAGCATCCAAGATCCATCGGCTCAAATGACGTCTCCAAGGTTCACTTGCACGCTCAGTAAAACATACACAGAGGAAGAAGAGGCTTCAGACAGAGACTCATGCATGACTGACATCAGATACTTGGCGAGAAGAAGATAAAAGACAGAGCGACCATGAACAAATTACACCAGTTATAAATCAAACTGTAGGTGGGTAACTTGAAACCCGTAGTGTCTCAAGATATCTGTCAATATTGGGGGATCTTAAGAGAAAAGTAACCTAATGCAAGCAAGGAACTTGTAAGTGTGTGTCTCTTAAACCAGGCCGCATCGTAACTTCCTCTGGGCAAACAGAAAGATTTTTGGGTCAAGTTGGGGACATCGACTAGAGTCTTCCTGATACACACTCCATGGGTCCCTCCTTACGACAAACAAACTTCTGCAAATTCCCATCTTATTTCAAACATTTACTATTATTTTAAGACTCTTCTTCCTAGTAAGGTTCACTGGGTTCTGCAGGTGCCAGCACCAGCTCATATTGGCCGAAAGACAACTGCAGGCCCAAATTCGGTCCTCAGGAGAACTCAGTCTTCAATGTGACTATGATTG
>SRMA01027125.1:853219-973571 GCA_007224835.1 Danionella cerebrum | reverse complement strand
AGTGGAAAGGCTGTTGGTCCAGATGACATACCAGTGGAAGTGTGGAAGTGTCTAGGAGAGACAGCAGTGGAGTTCCTGTCTAGGTTATTCAACAGGATTTTAGAGAGTGAGAAGATGCCTGAGGAATGGAGGAGAAGTGTCCTAGTACCAATCTTTAAGAACAAGGGTGATGTGCAGAGTTGTAACAACTACAGAGGCATAAAGTTGATGAGCCACACAATGAAACTTTGGGAAAGAGTAGTGGAAGCTAGGTTAAGAAGAGAAGTGGATATTTGTGAGCAGCAGTATGGCTTCATGCCCAGGAAGAGCACTACTGATGCAATTTTTGCTCTGAGATTGTTAATGGAGAAATACAGAGATGGTCAGAAAGAGCTTCACTGCGTCTTTGTGGATTTAGAAAAAGCGTATGACAGGGTGCCAAGAGAAGAGCTATGGTCCTGTATGAGGAGGTCAGGAGTGGCAGAGAAGTACGTCAAAGTAGTTCAGGATATGTATGAGAGAAGTAAGACAGCAGTGAGATGTGCTGTAGGTCAGACAAAAGAGTTCAAGGTGGAGGTGGGGCTACATCAAGGATCAGCTTTGAGTCCCTTCTTATTTGCTATGGTGATGGACAGGTTGACAGATGAGGTCAGGCAGGAATCCCCATGGACAATGATGTTCGCGGATGACATTGTAATTTGTAGTGAGAGCAGAGAGCAGGTGGAGGAAAACCTGGAAAGTTGGAGGTCAGCTCTAGAAAGAAGAGGAATGAAAGTCAGTCGCAGCAAGACAGAATACATGTGTTTGAACGAGAGGGAGGGAAATAGAACAGTGAGGTTACAGGGGGCTGAGGTCAAGAAGGTGCAGGAGTTTAGGTATTTGGGGTCAACAGTCCAGTGCGACGGGGAGTGTGGAAAAGAGGTGAAGAGACGAGTGCAGGCAGGTTGGAGTGGGTGGAGAAAAGTGTCAGGGGTGTTGTGTGACAGAAGAGTGTCAGCAAGAATCAAAGGAAAGGTGTACAGAACAGTAGTGAGAGCAGCTATGATGTATGGGTTGGAGACTGTGGCAGTGAGGAAGAGACAAGAGGCAGAGCTGGAAGTAGCAGAGATGAGGATGTTGAGGTTCAGTTTAGGAGTGACGAGGATGGACAAGATTAGGAACGAGCACATCAGAGGGACAGCTCAGGTTGGTTGTTTTGGAGACAAAGTCAGAGAGGCCAGGTTGAGATGGTTTGGACATGTGCAGAGGAGGGGTGGTGGTTATATTGGTAGAAGGATGTTGGAGATGGAGATGCCAGGCAAGAGGTCAAGAGGAAGACCAAAGAGGAGATATATGGATGTGCTGAAAGAGGACATGAAGGTAGTTGGTGCAAGAGTAGTGGATACTGTGGACAGAGTTAGGTGGAAAAGGATGATTCGCTGTGGCGACCCCTAAACTGGGAACAGCCGAAAGTAAAAGAAGGTGACCGTAAGCATATTTAGGGTCTCACAAATGCAAAGAAACAATAATCCTCTGAGCAATTAAAATACGCAGCTTTGGCAACACCAGTACGTTCAAACCCTAAATTAATACCCAATGGAGGTTTGGGTTCGCGGGCTGGTCGCGGGCTGGTCATTAGAAAATCTGCAGTCTTTGTAAATTCGTCAATTTCACAAATCGGTTCTAATTTTGCAGGAACTGCTCACACCCTGGGTTGTGTAGAGTAGATTACATAAAGCCTAGCGTCATACAGCTGAAGGATCCCAGGACCCACTATATTATTGTCTATTGTCCACCCCATCTGGTCTTGCTATTGAACTGAAGATCTCACCCTGATAACTAAACGTAGTCAAAATGCCTCCCCAGACCATTACTGTCCCACCACCAAACTGGTCATGATGAAAGATTGGAAGATGTTGCATGGCCATAGAACATTCTTCATATGTGCCCTGTCTTAACCTTCTCTCATCCATGAAGAACTAATGTTGGATCTGCCAACTCTGGTTTACTTCTGGAGGCATGGGGGTCAAAATATTAGTTTTATCCGAAAATGCAGGGCACTGGCAAAGTGAAGGGCACTGGCAAAGTGACCAAACATCAACCAGAAAGAATGAGGACAGGTAAAATTCTGCCATTATAGCCATTGTCCTGCCTCTAATTTCCATTTGCACAAAATTAGATTAAGTTGCTTCACAATAAGCGTTGTTTCATACCTGATTGATATCCCAGAAGTGTGATAGACATTGAAATGATTAGCTTCTCTGTTTAGTTTTTGAGCAGAGCAATTTACTTTAATGCTATAGGCGACAGCATCAGACAGCTTTATACTGTACAAATGTATCAATTCATTCTAAAAACTCCAGACAGTGTTTCAGAATGTAAGCGTTTATGTATATAACACTTGTTTCCCTCTAATATTTGTTTCTTTTATTCCTCAGAGGGTCAGAGTGAAGAGGATTTTAAAAGGGACAGATAGGCCAGTGTAAGTAGAGCAGTGCTGCCTAGAAGAGAGAGAGAGAGAGAGAGAGAGAGAAAAAACAGGGCCGCTAAAAATACAGTTTCTCTAAGGAGGACAAAAATACACACACATTGGGTGTATGGTAAGAAAAAAAGGAGAGAGAGAGAGAGAGAGAGAGAGAGAGAGAGAGAGAGAGGCCATGCACTCATAAAGCCAGCATTGCGTGGTACCCCCATCAATCATCTTCAATCGTGTTTTTGGATTTTAAGCGCCTTACATTAGGTGACTAACATGTTATGCATTTTTTCACATCTTATGTAAATTCTGTCAGATCTAACAAAACTCTAGCATTTATTAAAGGAAACAGAAAACATGCATAATTAAAATAAAATAAATACTTAAATTTAGTAATGTGCATTTCATATGGAATTTGGATGACAAAAATACAAAGAAACAAAATCCTTTGTTAATCTCTTTCATAAAAAAAAACCACTTTAAATTGTCTAAACTTCAGGTAAAAGATGGGTTTGATCTTCTAAAATATATTTTTTATCAGGCAGAAGGTATATCATCAACCTGTAGACCTTGAATGTCTAAAGTACACTGTATTAACACTCAAGACTATAATTTGCAAATAGAACAAGTTTAGAACTACGTTCAAATATACTCATTATTTAACAAACTCAAAGTGAAGAGCTCTATATATAACTGAGAACTATATTACCGGTGCTACCGGTTGATGCTACACACATGGAAGGTGAATAGAAACATTCTTGATTTATCTGAACAAATGTTAATCAGCATGGATCTATTACAGCGTTTTAAATACTGGAATATTGGTTCAAAATGTTGTTTAATGTCTGTTTGTGTTAATGAATCTCAGATCTTTAATGCTGCTAAATCGGTGTCATTTATAAGAGCTGGATAATCTCTTACCTCTCTGATCCTCAGCCCACGCTCCTGGTTGCTCTATCTGTGAGAGACAGATCAGCAGAACAGCACACAGTACCATGTCCAGATACTTGCAATCCCCTTGTTTTCACTGTCTTTTAGAAACTCTTTTTCTTTCTTCTCAGCTTTTTTTTCCCTTTCTCTCTCAGCTTGCCATCACATATACTCCTTTTCCCAGGACTTGTCCTCCTTCTTCTCTGCCCTCATTACACCACCCTCTTTTACCCCTCCTCTCTGGCTCTCATACTGTGAAAATAAGGGCTTTCTCTTTTGTGCCTTTCGTGCTATTTTAATCCAACACGGTTATTAAATTAGGAAATAAATAAATAAACAGATTATAGTAGATTCAATGACTGAATTGCACAATTTGAATGTTTTTCTTGCATTCCCACAACAGCAAGAAAGACTGCTGATTAGATAGATTTCCCAAAGGAATGTAAACTACAAAGGATTTTGTTAAAGAAGCAGGTTGTTCATCCAAGCAGGTTCACAGAAAGTTGAGAAGACAGGAAATGGAATTGAAAAGCTAAAAGCAAAAGGGAGAACCCCACAACCTTTGGGAATTTGGGGGAATTTCACAAGAAAGGGGAATGAGGCTGGAGTAAAAAGCCCAGCCAGATGAATGCTACATATGGCCTACAAATGTTGCATTTCTAAGGGCAAGTCATTCCAATTACACTGTCAAAAGCATATTATTTGTACAAAGTCTTTTTTTAAGAAAAACGTCAGTTTTGCATTTAATTTGGAAATCAAGTCCAGGAATCTGGAGGAAGAATGGAGAGACACATCTATGCTACTCGAAATATATGCTGGGGTTGGTCCACTGGATTTTCTATGATCATTTTCTACCAGACATTTTTTGAGCACTTCTGGCATTCTGTTGACAAACTTTATGTATTGATTTAATTGCCATGGCATCATGCCATAGTGCCAAAGCTATCACACTGGTTCATTGTTTGTGGTGTTTCATAGAAATTATTATTTTCTATTAGCTCAGACTTTTGATCTGGTGAAAGAATATGAAATTTAACCCTCAAACTTTATCCAGCTACATAAAAAATAAAAGAGTACATTAATCAAATGCTATTTGTGCTCATCATAAAAATGGAGATGAGGCAAACTACAAGAGCAAGACAACAATCTACCTCAAAATGTAAAGAAAACAAAGGAGATTGTAGTTGTCTTCAGGAGAATGCATGATCCACATGCTCTGCACCAGCAGACTGTCAAACTTAAGAGCAAGAGCCTTGGACCCCAAGTGCACCTTCTACAGAGGCACCATTGAGAGCATCCTGACCAGCTGCATCACTGCAATGCATACAGCATTCTTTCTCTCCCATGCATAATGAGGGCAGCTGAGAGGATCATGGGTGTCTTTTTCCCCTCCCTCCATAAAGCTCCCCTGCAAAGCCTTCTGGATAGTGGGTGATCCCCATCTGATACAGTGCTACCATCGGACAGGAGTCTGCTGACTAGAACCATACTAGGTTCATCCATCAGGCTGTCAGGAAGTTTTACCCTCTCCCAGCACTTCTCCTTACCCCTCTGTATGCACTGTGCAGGCTGTAAAACTGTTGATAAAGTTGACTGATATTTTCACTGCATGGCGATAAGCAGAGAGCATGAGCTAAAACAGCTTGATCATGCAGATTTGCCCTATTTAACATCAGAAAGATCAGACACCTGCTAACAAAGCATTCAACTCAACTTCTCATCACACCAAGACTGGATTACTGCTCCCGAGCAGTCAGACCTCTTCAAATGATGCAGAACTCAGGCAACCGACTGATCTTCATGGAACCCAGAAGGGCCAAAGTCCTCTCTTCATCTCTCCCAGATGGCTTTTAAATTTCAGCTGAACGAAGTTCAAATAATTGATTCTTGCTTAAGGAACAGTCACAGGGTCAGCAGAACCTCTCCTTCGGATGCTTGCATTCGAGAATGAACTAGTGGTTCCATCCCAGAGTGGCAGAAAATCTCTCACCAGAACTTTCTCTTTCAATACCCAGATTCGGATCAAAGTGTCAATAAAATGCATAAATGTAAAAGCATTCTATATGTTGAGGACAACAATAAAGATGTTAAATGCATTGGGCAGAAATCTAAAGTAATCACTTAATATTTGATTATGATTAGGAAACAGAAAGATCTGTTGAATAGTTTTAGTGAATAACTATTCATAAACCATTTAGTGTGACAAGCATCTAAGTCAAGCCACTAATGTGCGTTTCTTAATGCTTCCATACGTCCAAACATAGAATAAAAATAATATATTTTGAACACCTTCTTTGTTTGAAATCAAGATGTATGTGAGCTGAAGACAACGCATGTTGAGTGAGACATAGGCACCATGATTTTTCCAGGTGGATATATACCCTGGACAGTTCGCTATCATGGGTCAATCGCCATCCTAAGGGGAATTTAGAGTAACCAATATATCGGAAGCATATTTTTGGCCTCTGGTTGGTAATTGGAGAGAAGCACCTGTACAAGCGAGAAGCACAATGATATGATTGTTATCGTCATTGAGACGAGAGGCTATCAATTTCAGTGTTTCTCTGATTCAGCAAGCAGTCCAGGTGGTGGCAGTACTGAGATAACACGCTACTGTCAGAAACACAAAGAAGAAAGGACAGGAGATGACGTCAGTTTACGTTCTTTGCTTTCAGTCAGAGTTGTTTAGGATTTACCCGTTTTTACCATTTTTAATGTCCTCTTTTGACCGTTTGGGTGCGACTTGGCCTGTTTTAATTCGTTTTAGTCCCGAACTGATACCGAAGTCTTTCTGGTTCACATGTACTAAGTTAATTAGGATTTAAGAAGATGGCGGCGGTGCGCAGCTGCAGCCCGGCTGCTGAAATAACCCAGAGCGCAACAACCGCGAGCACCGAGCGGATCCAAGAGGCGGATGGATCAGGTTGAATATGTATTTCTCGTTGCATTGAACTTGAAATTAAACTTGCAGTGTAATCCTTTGTAGGCTAACTTACACTTTAGAAAATGTCCCTTTCAGGTGGGTAACGACATCCCTCTCCCTCAGATGGACTCAGTTTAATGTCGAAATTTTATTAACACAATAAATCATAATTTATAATTTTGCTTCTGCGGGGCTATCTTATGTGAACACCTCTTACCAGAAGCGTTCACACAAGGTAGCGATTAGCGACGCATTTTTTCTCTATATAACCTCCAAGAGAACTATAAGGGAGCTGAATTCTTTTGTACTCATTTGTTTAAGCCCTTAATTTTTGCTGAGTGAGGGGTGTGGTTTCAGGTTTGACAGCCATTGACTGAAATCTGCACCTTTGTTTCTTACATATTTTGACTGGCATGACAAAAGACTGAAAAGAAAAAAAAATTCACTGCCACTTAGAGAATGTTTTACAACTAAAAAATATTTTATGCCACATTTGATTTCATATGCATGTTGTATCATTTATGTTAACATGAATTCTCAGAAGGGTTGGGGTGAAATAAAAAATTAATAATTAATTACAAAAACTGGAGCGCATTGATGATAAACCCACACTCACAAGGGAGATTGATGCATAAAACTCAGAGACCGAGTGAGGGAGAGAAAAAATTCGGGTGGCAGTCACCCCACAGGCAAAGTCAAGGACTTGCCCCTTAATCTCCACTAAATTGTCAACATTGGTGGAATTTTGGTGGTAGATGCTTTCTGATTTGCTGATCCACCCACTCCTCTTACTTTTTTTAGTCTCTCTCTGTAGTGCATCCCAATCCCACTCATTGTCACTTCAAATTTGTACAATGTACAATTTTTCACATTCCCTACAAAAACTGGAAAAGTCTTTAGTGCACCCCATACTCACACCGTTAACAACATTAAAAGAAAAAAGATCACCTTGAAACCCACAAAATACTTGCTTTATATAAAACTTGTTAAAGAGAAAATGGTGACGTAAATTCAAGATGTTACCTCCTTAAAGACATTTTAAAAAGTAATGGTTTTACTTGTGTCAACAGATTCAGAAAAACAGAGCCGTATAGTGGCACTGCTGGAAAGACTCTACTGCAAACATAACTCTTCCCGCTCATGGCAGGAGACCAGCAAAGTTGTCCGGCAGGCAATGGTAAGAACCAATCTTAGACAATACTAAAGTAATAAACTGATATCTTGTTTTGTTTTCCTTTTGACCTATTTTCATGTGGTTTCTAGGAAAAACATGGGGTTAGTAATACAGCCGGACATCAACTACAGCTCAGCTGTTTGGAAACATTGCAAAGGGCACTGAAAGGTGTGTTTTTCTAATTGTACTGAAATCAATGTGGAGCCTTGTTGTGTTTGGACTGTAGTTACATTTGAGCTCCCCAGAACATTAATGGCATGATTAGATTTCCTTTCAGTCTTTTCTCAATCTTGATTATTGTGTACTGGATGGAAAGTCTTCAATGAACACCCTTTGCTTTGTATAGTTTTGGTAAATTGCATGCTTTTGTCACTTATGTGACAAACTTATGTCACAGCACTGATGCTAAACCTTGATTTTAATTGTAGAAAGATAAACCCCATCTAATTGTTTCATTGTTGGCATAAATTACACAATGTAATTATATAATTTGGGCTGTGTTGAAGGTCAATGTTTTGAGCACAATTTAAAAAATGTTTTGTGATATTCTTCATCAGTTTCTTCATTGCCGTCAATGACCGATCGTCTGGAGTCCATTGCTCGGCAAAACATGTAAGATGTATACATTTTCTCTGTGTCTGTGAAAGTATGAGGATAAATTATTACCATGTTTAGATGTTTAGGAGTCAGGTAACATTTTTTCATAGAAAAATCTTCAAAAAACCAACTAATGGTAAGCCTCTGAACCCTGACCCAGTGCAACTGGCTGATTCCTTCCAGAAAGAATAATTATTGTATAATTATAGCAAATGCATTTCAGTAAATATTATATGCTTTTTTTTTAAGCTTAAAATGTGTCGTGTATTATATAATGAAAGTCTTCTCTGTTGCTAAAATAGATGTAGGTTCAAGTCAAAGCTTCCAAAGACATGGATATTTGTATTGCTATTGTGATGCTGATCCTACATCTATGTGCATTTACAAATTAGCACGTGATGGTAAACTGTTGGGTTTGCAAAAATTGACAATATGTTCATCTACTGTACATTTTTGTTTGTTATACTACTTTAGATCCTACTCTAACAGGTTATAAGAAACCTGTTTCAGTTTAATTGAATATTCTTTTGTAAGTTTGGGCCTGAGATGGACTGGTACCTATCAAGGGAGTACCCCTATTTAGTGCTGGGCCCAGCCAAACCCTGTGATCCTCACAGAATAAGTGGGTAAAGAGAATGGGTAAATGTTCTTTGATGGTAGATGACTTGATAAACTCATTGAAACAGTTTGCGAAAGAAAAGTTTGTAGAGTTGGTAATTGTTTTTTGTGCTTAATTTGTAAATAGTATCACTATAAAGTCTGTTATTTTCAAAATTGCCAAACCTGTGTGCCTACAGGTTGTCGTCCCATTTGAGTCCCTCACGTACAGAGTGCTACATCACTTCCGATATGTTCTATGTTGAAGTGCACATGGATAAAAGTGGAAAGCTTGTGGATGTCAAAGTGGCTCATCATGGTGAAAACCCTGTGGTGAGAGGACAGTCGACGAACTTTGTTTTATAAGTATTTGAATAACACTATGATCACACAAAACGAGTACTTTTGATCGTATTCAGAATGTTTCTCATTGTTTTGTAGAGTTGTCCAGAGCTGATCCAGCATTTGCGGTAAGCAACTTGTATTAGCTGAAAGGCATCTTGGTTCAATTCCTGCTTAGGGCTTATGTAAACATGTATAAATGTTATCAATGCTACATTTCATTGTAGATCACAGAAATGTTTTAATTTTTTTTACCAAAATGGTATAAATGAAAGCTGCTTTACAATATAAAACTTGTTTTTATCCTTGCATTCAGAGAAAAACGTTTTGATGAGTTTTCCAAACACCTGAAAGGACTGGTAAACTTATACAATCTTCCTGGAGACAAGTGGGTCATTCAAATTTTACTTATTGTGTTCTTAAAAATCTCTTTGATTACTTGAATTGTAATATTTGTCTCTTTTTTTAAAATTATTCAGCAAATTAAAGACAAAGATGTATTTGGCTCTTCAATCTCTGGAGCTGGATCTCACAAAGATGATGCATATGTTCAGGTGAAAAGGAATTTTTCAATATAATATAGTTGTAAAATGTTATTATGGTAAATATTCTGGTGAACACAAACACAAGGAGTTCATGTAAACTTGAAGTTTTCTTGAAAAGAAGAAGTAAACGGTCAGGGATTTCCATCATTGAGTTGGAAGTTAAAGACGGGCTCTTGTTATTGTTCTGATCTAATGTAAAGATGGAAATCGCAAGTAGTTATTGACTTGTATGCAATACTCTTAGTGAAGATTCCACTTGTGATCTATTTCTGGGTGCTAAAAAAAACCCCGTCTTGGTAGATTGGTTATTTTTTTCATGCCTGTACCCTTTAATGCTTTATCGCACAGAAATATAACATTCACCGCAAGGCTCGGTTTTAGGCTTTCAGTTCCTTACCCTGTAATTGTATGAATTTTGTCAGCTTGATGACATATGTATTAAAAAGGTGCTTATAAAAGGTGAATTGCAGATTGGAAGGAAAAAAAAACTATCGGTCAGTTAATCTTAAGAAGTGCTAATTAAAGAGGTTTCAGCCAATTTTTTACCAGAACAATGCTAACCCATCGAACAATGATAACCCATTAACGGCAATGAAATAAATAAATAAATAAATAAATAAATGCATAGAGCAAGGTTTGGCAACTATCATTAAGTAACTTTGTTTTTAAAACTGCATTGTATTTTCTCACCTAGGATTGCCACAAATGCCAACATTGTGGAGACTATACTTCATGGCAGTGTGGGATTTTTGACTGCAAGAAGTGGAGGCCATCTCGTTTCACTACAGTGTTATGTTTCACCTAATGACATCTTTGAGGAGGAAACAGAGGCTCAACTGAACTTCACTGATGTCAATAGTAAGAAATTAGAGGTTTATTACTGAAAAGGTTTAATTAAACCTTTTAAGTTTTAACAGCATGCTGTATGTTTATTCAACAACTTACTTTTCCCTCTCATTTCATAGTTCCACACACATTAGGCTTAAGTGTGTCTGTAACTGTTGAGGGTACAGCTTCAGTTTACAAGCTTCCCATTGCTCCACTTATTACTGGTTCCCATCCAGTCGACAACAAAGGGTAAGTTTCACTGGGTTTCTGAGGGAATTTTGGGCTGGTGTTTTGATGTGTGATGTAATTGTGTTTTTCTTTCTAGGACTCCATCATTTTCTTCCATAACAAATTCTAACTGTGTAGATTTGCCAGCGTGCTTCTTCTTGAAGATGAACAGTGTTATGCCATTCTCTTTATCATATATTAAGAAAATGGGCATTGCTACAGGTATGACTTCAGGTTTTGTTTTTTAGTTCAAGTAATTTGTATTTTTGGTAAGAAATATGGGTGTGGCTAGGAACATTGAGCCGTTTTCAGCTCAGAAAAAGGAATTCAGGATTACTCAAACATGCATGACAGATTCGGAATAAAACTTGAGGCATGTTTTTGATGAGGGAAGAACTCTAAAAATGCTAGGAATGTAAGAAATTTTTTTTTTTGCTTTATACGGTACCTTTAAAAATGATTAGCAATTAATTAGCAATTAATCATAAATGAAACCTTGTGTGATGGGTGCACATTATGTCCAACGGCATGCTTTGTCCATTATTACAGTTAGAAATGGATAATGCTGTATTCCCAATAAAAATAGTGATCTGTTTCATTTTATTTTGTCAATATATTTTTTTGTTTAAAATATAATTCAGTGTTGTATGAGATGGCAAACAATTTAAGGTTTCTAAATTTCATGAACACACAAATGATTGGATCTGTGTGGCATTAATTAGTCACCATCAGATCATGTGACGTAGCATTTATGTTGCTTTTCATTAGCTGACCATGCCGAGATAGTTGCATTCTTAACCACCCTTTAAGTCCTGTCAATGACTGTTTTGTGTGTGTTTATTAAATACAACCTCTAGTTTTGAATTTTTACATGGTGTATGTAATTTAAATTAGGTCTCAATTGATGGTGTTCTTCATTTTATTAATTTCTAAATAATTCAAATTTTTTTAAAATAATTGTGTTTTAAAAAAAAAAACTTTAGGTATTCCTGTCTTTGATGCTCCTCCCACCTTGTCGCCACTGTTTGATCTCATCGTTCAGAGTCACCTGCATGAGGAGGCTCCTCATGCTTTGCCTAAATCTATGCGTTTTTATGCAGTGAGTATTTACATTTTTTTTTGTTTTGAAAACTATTTTTCCCATTCATTCATTTTCCAAAAAATGGAACGGGGGTCTGCCAGTGCCTATCTTCAGCGCACATTGGGTGAGAGGCGGGGGTACACCCTAGGTCTCCAGTCCATCACATTCACACCTAAGGGGAATTTAGTTTATTAAATTAACCTAACCGCCTGTTTTTGGGATTGAGGGGGAAACCCACACAAGCACGGGCAAACCTTCTAACATACTTTGACTAATAGTTATAAACATGCAAACAGCGAACCTTGAACCGACAACCTTCAAACTGGAAGGCCGCTGTGCTACACACTGCGCCACCGTGCCACCCTAGAAAACAATTCTAGACCACTAATGTCTATCCTGAATACGAATTCTCTGTATTCAGACGCCTTTATCAGAAATCTGTTGATTCTGCGCAGGGCATGCTTTTGACTAATAGTTATAAAGAGCTTTATTTTGAAAGCGTACTATATTGAAGTGTACTTTTATAACCATCTTTTTCTGGATTGTTCTCTGAATAGTCATTGCCAGGACAGCAGCACTGTTACTTCCTTAACGGTGATGCCCCAGTACAAGATGGAAAGTCTCTTCAAGGAGCATTGGTTTCAAAAATCCCTTTCAGACACCCTGCACAGGTGCCTGCTCTCCTTGACATCATCAGACACCAGGCTGCTTTCAACACATTGATTGGTAGTTGTGTCAAAAAGGCCCACATTAAGGAAGGTAAGAGTATTCTCTTTCATACCTTTTTGCTGTAATGAAGAGATTAATCAGCAAGATTTATTCAACTCCTTAAAGGGGTCAACCTAAATTAGTCTTATAATTGAGAATGGCATGTTCCACAATTCACTTTCTTCATTTTTTTTGTCACAGTGGCAATTTTTTAGGACCTGTGGTGTGCTCTTTCAGGTTTTATATACACATTTATATAAATCTAACATTTATAAAGTGATTATCTATTCACCACATTTCTTTTCAAGAAATCTTGAGCTAGCCCCATGTCTAACAATTCGCTTGTTAAGTCGTGCTGCATTTCCATGTCCTGGCTCTCCACCCTCCTATTGACCGACAATGGTAAAAGGCGCTGAAATTCTGATCATTATTACACCCAAAAATGCTTTAAATCAGTTTTAAATCAAGTGAAACATTATGTGTAGATTAGGGCTGGGCGATATGAAGCAAAAAATATATCTCAATATATTTTGCTATATCTCGATACACGATATATATCTCGATATCTTTACAGGATTTATAACCACCCCCCACCCCCCAAAAAAAACCCTACTGCAAAAAAAAAGAATAATACAAATGTCAAAGTCGTTTTTTATTGAAGCTCAGAGGTGCTTCTGCAAATTTTCTTTCAGAAATACTTGTATACATTTTGCCTTTTCATTCAAAAATAAAACAACTAAAAAGCAGGCAGTGCATAGGAACAAAGTGCTCCTGTGATATTTAGGATATAAACAAAATCCCTGATAACATAAATAATAATTTTACTGTAAAATAATACACATTGCCTTCTTTTCATTCAAAAATAAAACAACTGAAGCTCAAGTTCATCTTTGCAGGACCTCTGTTGTAAGTAACCTTTTCCAATTCAGCAGCAAGCCGCGCTCTCTCTGTAGTGTACAGTCGCGGGAGTTCCTGTCTCGAAAAGTAATGCCGACTGGGTAAACTGTATCTGACTGGGATCAGGTGTTTTTAGCATACGTTTAAAGCCACGTTGTTCAACGACGGATATGGGTGCCATGTCCACCGCTATGTGAAATGCCACGGACTCTGTGATGCTACACCACCTTGCGCTCTATCTTTCATATTCTACACTCCGCGTTATAGAATTGTGGAGATTAGTTGAGCTTTGGTTGGCACCAACTTTCGGCATTCACGGCAGTAGACATCTGTCTGTTGTTCGTCTGACGACTTAAAACCAAAGTATTTCCATATAATGGAGCCAGCAATTCTTTTTTTGCAACAAGTTCTTGTAATGTTCACTGTACCATATTATGTTTGTGTGTTGCCCTTTAAGAGCTGTGCCCCAGAGCCCTCAGTGTGTGTGCTGCAGGTGTGTGCGCGTGCGCGAGGAGAGTTAGAGAGAAGTGTGTGCGCTGCTCTTCTCCTGAAATCCCTACCCTAATATATCTTGTTTGCTTTTGTTTTTGTGATGTAATTTTCTTGTGACGCTGAAGCTAACTATAAAGGTTTGAGTTTGGGAAGACGTGTTCGTCTTGAGGCTCCTTTTTTTCACTGGCTATCCGGCACAAGCGTCACATTCTGTAACCTCCGGGCTGGTTGCGGGCACTGCCATGTTGATTGAGACGACAGGCAAGGGGAGGGGGAACAAAAGCAAGGAGGCGGGGACGAGCGCAGCACAGAGAAGGCACACAAGCAAAGTGGCGAAAATTAAATATAGACATTATATCGATATGTACGATATGCCAGAATTCATATCGAGTTTAAAAAATATCTTGATATATTTTAAATATTGAGATATCGCCCACCCCTAGTGTAGATTACCAGTAATGTGTCATATCAAAGGTTATAGTCAAAGTGTCCGTTAAAAAAATACCTTTATAAAGTGAAAACTGCCATTTGGAAACAAAAGCTAAAGTTAAGAGACCATTTCACACGGGGGTTTCTCCTCTAACTTGTGCTACAGAAGAGCACATTCCACTTTATAAACTTACTTTTTTTTAGGACACCTTGACTTTAGCCTTTATTATGGCACATTATTGCTAATCTACACGTAATTTTTCGCTTGATATATAACTGAGTTAAAGAGTTTTTGGAGTGATGATGATCAAAGTTCTATCAATGGGAGAGTGGACAGTCAGGACCCAGGAAGCGCTGGGTGATGTTGGACTTAACAAGCGGGTAGTTGCTAGGTTACAATGTAAACAATAATGAGAAGAAAAAACATTAAACAAATGCCATAGCTTTAGGCGGGGGCCTCTATTTAAGTACCACATTTTAGGTTTTAACAGAAAATTACCTAGGTCGGACATGTCCAAGGTCGTTCTTGCGGGTCCACAGCTCTACCCTAATATAGTTCCAACTCTGGTTCAGAACAGGCATCAGTCTTGCTTCAAAACAGGAGGTCTCTAACAGTGATGCACGGGTTGACCTGGATTTTACAACTTTTAAAAAATGTGCGTCAGAAGCTGATCGGGAATTTTTTTTTTTTTTCACGGTACAAGTTTTTTTTTCTCACGGTTTTACTTGAAAATGTTGGTCGGTATGGGTTGTTTATGCACAGACCCACACGTCACTGGTCTCTAATAACGGCTGAAGCCAAACTGTTCACTGCTCAAGGCCTCCATGAAATGTCTGACCCAAGTTCTTTTTTTGCAGATACTCCTGGGCTGCTGCAATTTGAGGTTTGCCCACTGACAGACTCAAGCTTTAGTGTTTCCTTTCAACATCCTGTAAATGAATCGCTTGTGTGTGGTAAGGGAAAAGATTTACCGCTCACTTTACAGCTCAAATTCACCTTTACCTCTCAAGTGCTTGGTTTTAAGGTCTGCTTTTGCTTTCAGTGGTGATGGAAGTGATTGATTCAACACAGGTAGCCTGTAAACTCTATAAGGGTTTATCTGATGCTTTGATCTGCACAGATGACTTCATTACTAAAGTAGTCCAGAGGTGGGTAAAACAGTTGGTCAAAAATCTTGTATTTTAGGATTTAGACAGTGTTTAATGCCCTGGTATGCATCTCATTTCTCAGATTCAAGCTGAAAGGCCCCATTTACAGTAAATTCAGATTTTTTGGCTCAAATGTGACTCAAGTCAAAACTGATCTGTGATTGTGTAAAAGAAAAAAAAGCATGCACCTGGATATTTTCAGATTTGAATCAGGCCTCAATCACATATGTGGAAATAAATCAGATCCGCATGAAAGTGACTTGTGGGATCATTGTGAGCTCAAAGTTATTAAACTGAGACAATGCAGTATGTAGTTCACAGCAGTTTAATGATGTCACATAGGAAGTGTGTATGGATGCACTGTTAAGCCCTACTTTAAAGCCCTGCTTGCAAAATGATACCATAATACTATATAAAAGAAGGGACTGGGATTTGACACATGATCACTTATTGGGTGGGTTGGTGGCAAGGGAATTTCTGACTTTTAATGAACAAAATCGTTTTCTGGATTTTCTTTTTATACTCACACCAACTTTCCACATTTTTTGTCTGACACCTTGAAAGATGTCATTGTCATTAAAGTCCTGTTTTTGAGGTCCCTAAGTTTAAGTTTATGAACTACTTGACTGAAACTAACTAGAAATCTAACTATTTGCATTTTGTCCATTCCCAGATGTATGTCCATTCCTGTGACAATGCGCGCTATACGCCGCAAGGCAGAGACAATACAAGCAGACACTCCAGCATTGTCTTTGATAGCTGAAACTGTGGAACACATGGTTAAGAAGAACTTGCCACCGGCTGGAAGTCCAGTTTACATGGGATTGTGCACAGGATCAGATGGGAGCAACCCAATCGTTTCCGGTCTAAATAGTGGGAGCAACTCTACAGGATGCAACAGTGTCATAGGTGTTGGGGCTAATGTACCTTTCCAAGGCCCTATCACTTCCATTTTCAACATGGGTCGTTCTGGTCAAGGAGCTCCTTGCATTGAGGGCATGGGACAGGTTGGAGGTCCGCAGCAAGGAATGCAGCATCATCAGCAATCTCAGGGCCATGGCTCAGATGACTTTAGCAAAGTCACTCAGAATCCCATTCTAACCAGCCTTCTCCAAATAACAGGCAGTGTTGGGACCAGTCCTACTCCTCAGCAACCTCAGCCTCATCAGACCTCCCCAACCACCACCTCACCCGCTACTAACACTAAAAACCACCCCATGCTCATGAACCTACTAAAGGACAATCCTGCACAGGATTTCGCCACTAGGTACAGCAATAGCCCTGTAGAAAGACAAAACTCATCTGGATCTCCCCGGGCAGACAGCCAAGGTCAGGCTTGTTCTGGTAGTAAGGGCAAAAAGAAGCGTCTGAAGGGTTCTGATAAAGGACCAATGGGAGCAAGTGGAGGAATGGGTATTAAGCAACAATCCCAGCAGCAAATGGGAGGAATGACCCAACAGCATCATCTCACACAGCACTCTGAAGACGATTTTCATCGAGAACTCTTCTCTATGGATGTCGATGCTCCCCAAAACCCAATTTTTGATGTTGGTCTTCCAGGGGATGGACTTGACACCCCGCACAGTATCACTCCAGCTCCAAGTCAATGTGGAACACCCCCACCAGGTCCTGGAATGTCTTATCTTACACAGTGCAATGTGCAACCCCAGATACAAGTCCAGTCACAATCACAAGGATCCATATCACGAGTGGCTCGCCTCTCCAGTTCTGATAGTATAGGTCCTGATATCAATGATATCTTGGCTGATATTCCGGATCAGGCCAACAAAGGTAGCAATAGCAGTCATGTCCAGCATCTCATGGTTGGTGAAGAAGGAGGTTGTTTGGGAACTCCACTCCAAGATTCTTCTAGCTCAGGCCAAGGTAGTGCAGTGTTTGAAGCAGACCTGTTTAATACAAACAGCAATGAAAATCCTTTTACAGATGCAGCAGACTTGATTGCAGAGGCTGCAAATGCTAGAACACCCAACAGTGATTCTTCCTCAACTAATTTCTTTCCGGACACAGATTTCAACCCAGAGCTTTTATCTGAACAAGGAGGATTTTCACAGACCTATTTTGAAGACAGCTCCCCCAGTCCAGACACAGATCTTGAACTGGTGAAAAGTTTCAGTGGAGGAAGTCAGCAGAATACACCTACAGGCACACCACAAAATCCTGCAACACATGGTCAAAATTCTCCAGAAACCTCATTGAAGGATCCTTTCGATATGGGTATATTTGGAGGCAATGCCGGTGGGGGTAAACCAGTCATGGGTGCGGCAACAGAAATTGCTGAGCATTCTATTGGTGATGAGGACCAAAGCCCACTCATGATGGGAATTGTGTTGTCAGGTAATGACTTTAAAAGTAGTGAGGGAAAGGCTAAGCAGCAGCAAACAAGGGCAAAGGAAGACAATGGTGCAGCCATTTCTGGAATGAGCAGTGTTTTCTCATCAGACATGAAGCATGGAAAGCGCAGTCGCACTCCCTCAAGTGAGGGCAAATCAAAAGACAAACCACCAAAGCGCAAGAAACTTGACCAAGATGGCAAGTCGCCTTCACACAGCTCAGCAGGTCGACCATTCACACCCCCTTGTGGAAGTACAGGGTCAAAATCTCCTGGAAGCTCTGGTAGATCTCAGACTCCGCCAGGAGGTGCCACTCCACCAATCCCTAAAATCACCATACAAATACCCAGGACTTTAACTGGTGGGAAAACATCATCACATGGAGGTTATACTTCGAGTAGCTCAACAAGTGGAGGCAGTGGCGGGACTAGTGGAACAAGCAGCAGTAAAAGTCACCACTCTCACTCCTCTTCTGGGAAGACAAAAGGTGGAAAACTAGACTCCTCTGGTAGCCAGTCAAATATTCTTAAATCAACAAGTGCTGCAGGTATTGTTGGATCTTCTCAATCCAAAGGATCGTCTATGGGCATGGGTGCAGGCAAACCACCATCTTCTCCTATATCAAAGCATGGGTTGTCTGGCTCAACCTCTGGTGGAAGCAGTGGAGCAGGAAGTGGAATCAAAAACAAACCACAAGGTGGGAAGCCCCCCAGCTCACTCATGAACCCCAACATCAAGCCAAATATTTCACCTTCTCACTCACGTTCTGGAGGATCTGACAAGCTGTCTTCTCCAATGAAACAGGTGCCTGGAACTCCACCATCATCTAAGAGTAAATCCCCTATTGGCTCAGGGAGTGGAGGATCTGGTGGCTCCAAGTCCTCTTCTGGTGGTGGAATGGGTGGCCAAAAACAGTTAGGCAGTAGTTCAAGCTCTTCATCGTGTTCTACTTCAACAAGCTCATCCTCTGCAACATCTGGCTCTGTGCCTTTTTCATCAAATGGACAATCTCAATATGGAAGCAATGGGGGAAATTGCAGTGGAGGAGGGGGTGGAAATAATGCAAATTCAAAGGGCAAGTCCCCAAGTCGTAACAAAAAACCTTCTTTAACTGCTGTCATAGACAAACTCAAGAGTGTAGGTAGTGGTGGTAATGGTGGAGATGAGGGTGAAGGTTGTAGTGGTGGGGCAGTGCCGCAAAATAGTGGGACTACATCTAATAAACATGCCTCTCAGGGAGGTGAGATTTTGAGTAAACGGGAGAAACCAGATAAAGACAAATCCAAGGTTTCTGGAGCGGGAGGTAGCTCTGGTGACAAAAAGATGATGGATCCCAAAGGAATGACTGGCACAGGTGTAGCAAAGATCATCATCAGCAAACCAGAAGGAGGATCTCCTAGCATTAAATCTAAAGTCACTCTTCAAAAACCTGGGGAAAGTTCTGGAGATGGTGCTATTCGCTCCCAACACTCGGGTCACAAAGCATCACCTCTGTTTAGTGGTTCTACTCCAAAGCATGATCGCAGCTCTCCAAGCCATAGCCGTTCCCCTGGGTACACTCCTTTAAATCCAGACAGTGAAAGCGAGTCTGGTAGTAGTTCGGTTGCTGAAAAATCCCATCAGAACAGTCCTAGCTCTGATGACGACCAAACAATGAGATCACATCAGCCCATCCCAGACTACATGAGCTCCATGTCAGTTAGCACCAGTGAAAAACACAAGAAACATAAAAAAGAAAAGAAGAAGCAAAAAGACCGTGAAAGGGATAAGGACAGAGATAAAGAAAAGAAAAAATCTTCTGGCCCTTCTCATTCAGTGAAGACTGATGGTTGGAACAGATCCCCTATATCTTCAGAACAATCTGTTACTTTGCTTGGTTCTGAACGCACCTCTCGCCCAAGTCCTGTGTACTTGCATACCGAGGATGATGACCTCATGGACTCTGCTCTAACAGGCAACATAGAACCTTTCAAATAACTAAACTACCACTCCGCAGACCTTTTGAAACTGAGTGCAAGGGGTGGAGCTAAAAATACAAGCGCAAGAATTGGGAGGCCCTTGGAAAGTTTGATAAGTTATCAAATGGCTGAGGTAGCATTGTGCTAGCAACGTAAAGGTTGTGGGTTCAAACCCCAGGGAAAGCAAGAACTGCCCAAATCTATTCATTCCTTGAAATTTAAGTCGCTTTGGATAAAACCTTATACCTAATGCATAACTTTAAATGTAATCTATCTTATCTGTGGGTTCGACCCACACTTCGTTTGGAGGGGCATTCTGCCTTTTGTCCAAATGAGCATACTGGAAACTCACCAATTGAGCCATAAAGTAGTGAAGATAGGACATAAAATAAATGATTACTTTCTGATTCATCGTCATGTTTCTGCCAATCTAAGTAGAATAAAATACCCACTGCATTGAACATTTCCTGATTATCCCTGCTGTCATGGTGGAGCTGAGGATTGGGAGGGCGTATATTTACACTCAACTCTTTTGTTAACTGGCTGCAATACTTTTAAGTTTCTAGAAGTAAGTTCTTAAAGTTCAAGGTATTATCAGCATATATGTGTGAGGCCACATTTTTCTTTTTGTTACTCAGTTCAAAACTCCATTATCTTTTTAACTGAAGGTATTTTTTTATTCATATATTATGCGGAGGTGCTATGCAGTACTAACCTGTTTTTTAATACTTCCAATGAATGCATTTTAATAGCTATTCTAAAATCTTTTCACCTGATGGAGATATCTGTGTAAAGTATCAATTCAGCCTCAAATGATATTTAGTAACCAGCCTTCATATGAACTAATAACCCGAGGATGTGTGTTTAAGGTTTACATTAGTGACCGATTGAAATGCACCAAAGTGAATGCATTGTCACCAGAAAAACAAAACTTAGTTTGTTCTGAAAAATGTGTAGTTTTTCATGCTGACAAGAGAAGTTGGCAGGTGAAATATTGTGGAACCATTTTTGGAGGCTGGAGATGCAATGAAACACCAGTTCATCAATTTAGTCAGTTTGATTTGTGGCCATCTTGGGACTGAATTTGACTTTCGTACTTGTGAAGCATTCAATGTTTTATAATGAAAATGGTAAAGAAAAAAAAACAAGAATTGTTTATCTGGCTTTCATTTCATGCAGGAGAACAAAATGTACATTACAAATATTCTAAGAAATTATTCTATTCCTATTGCTTATCCACATTTGGCACTGTAAAAGAACACTTGCTTCTATTGAGCCTCAAGTCAAATGACTTTTTATCTCTCTTTACTTGGACATGTTAAAATAGTCAATTATGGGGGAAAATCGAACATCTATTGCACAGCAGACCAATATAAACATGGATGTTTTGAAATTTATAGAATTTTGTTATGCATTTAAATGTTAAATTGCTCGTTGAGGACATGTTTAAGCAAGTCAATGAATTTTATATTTTCACGTTGAGGACGGTTCGCATGTAAAGGTGTCTAGACAAATAAAACGTGCTTAAACCATGTAAAATGCGAGTTTAAACCACCCCACTTCCAATTTTTCCACACTCTATGCATTTAAAACAACGATTCATCAAACCCAAAGGATTTTTGCACAGACGGAAAATAGAAAACCGTAGTTACAATTATTTAATCAACAATATATTTTGGGAAACCCCCGCTGTACATGTTTGCTCATGCATTAAACATTTATGTGCGCGGTCAAATCTGACACTTCAGAGTAAAAGGTGCTTTCAACATTTCTGATACATGGACAGTAGGAAAACAAAAGCCAAGGTTAACTATTATACAATAAAACTAGCTAAATAAAAAGCACTCTGTACAGGATTTGAACTTTTAATAACGAGAAACGCATTGAAATTGATTGGTTTGGCTGGTTCAACTGTATGACCACATGCAATTTTCAATAACAGATGCTTAACATCAGCACAGCTGAGACGGGTTCAGTTCTGGTTCTTTCCTGCTTGGAGTTTTGAGCAACAACTGTTTATTTTCTGCTTTAAGTCTCTCCACTTCAGCCTCCAGCTCTTGAACTCGCTGAGTGACCGAACCCTCGGCCGGGGACTCGGGGTTCTTCCAAACGTGACGGAGCCAGTTGTTCTCCTCCTCCAGCCGCGACATGCACTTCTCCAGCTCCAAGTACTCTTTTATCAGTTCTTGTTTCGACATATTCTGAAGTGCCTCGACATGGTACCGCTCATAGGTCTCGGAGAAGTCCCTCTGCAAAAACTCCCCACCCGCCTGGCCGGGTCTCCCCATACCGTCGCTTCCTCCGCCACCTTCCTCTTCTTCCTCCTCCTCCGCCTCAAAGTGTTCATCCTCGCTGGCTGTGTCATCGGAGCGTATAGCCGCTGCTTTCCGGCTGGCCACCTCAGTGTTGAGGTCGGGCTCCTCGCGGTCGTGCTCCTCCATCAGAAACTGAGTGGTGTTGTACGGGGCGACGGGGAGACCTTTGGCAAACATTTCAGCGCGGACCCTGGAAGCTCGAGCAGTCTCTCGTTCATCAAGTTCCTTCTTCTCCTCCCAGGTCAGTTTGAAGTATGGTTTCCAGCGACGCTTCCTTTTAGACGGTCGCCGTCTGTGTTTCTTTTTGCCTTGGCGGCCATCTGACACCCCTTCGGCGTTTACTGTCGTACAGCCAGAGTCTCTATTAGTAGGACTTGTTTTATCCGCTGGAAAGCCGTCGTCACTTGCTGCGTCCCCAGCTTTGGGCTCTGGATCACTCCTGCCACGGCACATTGGATGCAGGTCTCCTGGCACCATGCTTGGACAGATCTCCAGCTCATTTCTTTGCGCTTGTTTTGACGAGGCGACGCTTGTTATACAAGCTCTCTGGCGCCCTCTGCAGTCAGCCTCCAGAATGACTTCTTCTTTAATAAGCTCCATAACTGCTCACTCCCACCTGAAGGAGATATAAGTTTTCAGATCTGTGAGATGAGAGGAACACATATTTTGCAATAGGCTTGTGAATAGAAACAAACTTTACAAACGTAAAACATTAAATGTTAAAAGAACACAATATTTCCAGATGCAAAAATAAGTCTGTGACAACTGAAAAATTAAAAAAATAACAAAATGTAATGCACGAATACACGTTATGTTTAATTAACTTACTGTCAAATTGAAATCTCTTGCTTTGGATGCTATCAGCGGGCGTTAATGTTCTCTGTTCTTTTTATTTACTTGCTTTCTTGTCGACTGCGAGTACATCTTACTCGGTGTAAACTCCAGGTCTCTTCTGCTTCAGAGAGGAGCGGAGCTTGCAAATTTATTACCTCCCACACATTAAAGCGCATGCGCTAGTCGGCAGTTTGCTGTGGGTTTATGGAATTTGTAGTACTGCTTCTTAACTAACACCACAATATCTCCTCCGCAAAAACGCCATTACCCATGATTCACCAAGACAGTTTCTGTCTAATGCGAGCCACTCCCACTCAGAATTTTTATTGGTTGAAAAGTTTTTTACGCGTCCGTTGGCACATGTAAACATTCTGATTGGAGTTTGTGGCTTGTCCATCAAAAGAACGTTGTCCATGTCAGTCAAGCGGACGACACCATTAAGCAGCTACCCCAACTGAAGCGAATAGAAACATCCGCCTTGTTCATCAGCTCGTCACAATAATACGCTATTGGCAATGTTTAAAGCTGCAAATGTCAACGCTTGTTTATGTAAACATCACAATTCGACTCTATCATGAATATAGGATTGTTAAGAGTCTCTGTGCATCGTTTACGCGGTTTATAGTCGTGTGGTGATTGATCCCGCCTCTTTAACTGAAGCACTTTTCACTTATTTTAAAAGAAACAATACCATAGAAGTGATAAACGGTGACATTACAATCGATCATAAAAAATGTCGCATACAAGTATAATTTATATAGCGCTATGAATACGTCCTGGACTGTTGTTTTTAACAATGAAGCTGCATCTTAGCATCGCTAGCCTGCTAGCTAGCTTGATAAATAAGTACAGTTACGTGATTAAATCAGCAGACGAGCAACACATTCTATCCTTTATGTTAAACCAAATCACTGCTACTTTCACAAATAAGCATTTAAAATAAAATATCCATGCGGCGATAGACAGAAATCACTTTTAGTGGCTAATGTTAGCTCCCAATGAGCTCGTATTTTTGAGTAACGCAATAAACACGGCGTCTAAAAACAATCACACACTAATTCTGACCCTTTCGTTTGAGATTTTAAACTCAGGCTATTTTGGGCAAATCATCTATGATTTATATGTTATCCGTCTCGATTTCAGCGAGGCCTGATCAATGGCAATTTCAAATCGCTTTTCGCAAAAACATTTGCAACCATTGGAACGTGGGGACATGTTTACCGCACATCAGCTATATAAGTTGTGAAAAGAAAATGGCGTATAACTGCATTTTGTTTATAAATATAAAATATTTCACCAAAATGAAAACCTTTCAACTGAAATATATTTTTAAATTAGTGTATCACTGTATCCACAGATCTCGGATCAATTTAAACATATTGACAACAACAGCAATACAATAAAACCCAGCAAACAGTTATTTATGCTTAAACACTGTCTGGCATATTTATTATTATCTTGTAATATTGCACAATATTACACTGGGAGAAAATACTCCACCCAGAAAGCCCAACCAACTTCATCAATAAGCATCATTCCACCATGATCCTTTTGAACGACATGGTTGCAAATTATGTTGAGGTCCCATAAACACCAGGTACATTAATTTCATGTGTATCCGTGACTTTTCCTCTTCTTCCATCTCAGCAGAAAATCCAAGCCTTGTGCCACTAAAGGACACACCACAAACAGCAGCAATGTGGGTGCAGAGACTTCAAACGGCCACCATTCCTCCTGTTAGTAAAACAGAAATTTAACAATTAAAGAGTAGATGTTTGTAATATAGCAAGTGCTTTTCAAGATGATCACAAGCTGTACCTCTGTTTCTTCAGCAGTCAATTCTAAATGGGACCTCCAATGTGAATTATGAGCCTTAAAAACACAAATTAAATTTTTTTGTAATTATTGTAATTATTTAACTTTGGTGTAAAGACCATAAAAGGCCAATTTTAAAGCAAATATGTATATTAGCACAAATTGTAGTCCAGGATTTATCCCTTACTAAAAATCCCTCCATCAATAGTCCACAAACCTTGTTTCAGTCAGCAACATCACTTTGCCGCCTCTAGGCAGAAGGGTCTGAAACAACTTTCTTATAATGTTATCGAATGACCAGCACATCTGATAAAGTCCCTCTGTTTGAGATTTTATGAGTCCATGAATAAACTTATGCTCTCATATGGCATTAAACAAAAGGGAAACATCATTATTTATTTTTTAATGTATAGGAAACCTCTCCACAGTTATAAGTAACCTTTAGCAATATCACATACATTATCAAAAGAGGAAGTTTTTGAAATGCCCTTAAAGTTATGGAAAGGTTCAGAACATCTGTTACCTTTAGCAAAATTTCAGAGAATGGTGTGAAAGGTTCTACTTTATTTTTGAACTAAACATAATTAGCATATGAAAAAAGGCTATTAAATACTTTTATATTCAGCATATTTCTTCAATTCTTACACGTTTCCTAAAACATACCTAAAAATTCAAAATCGGGTTCTTAGTTTGGTCTACTTTTTTGACCTTTGCTCTTCTCAGTTGGGGCTCAGCACACTATGCCATATTTTGAAGTCCTTACATTAGCAGATGCAAGACCCTCAACCACATCCAGTCGTTCCATGACACTCTGCATGTCCTCTCTGAGTTGCCATAATGCTACAATGATCTGCTGTTGTACACGGTCATCAAGTACACTGTTAGGTCCACTTTCTGAAATGTCTTGATCCTCCTGTCCTGAACAAGCTCTTGAAAAAAGCGGTCCTGTCTGTCTTAAACTGTGCTGAGGCATATAACCTAGAACAAAACACAGAAACAATACATTTAATGTAAAGAACAATATTAAAGGATATGGATCTATTCACACCAATAAGTATTGTTTATATTTTGAACCGGTGCACAAAAAATCTACTTTGAAATAATAGAAAGACCACAGCTCTGCATGGTTTAGCTTCAACCCAACTTCAACAAGCTGGATAAGCTATGCTTCATTAAACATGCAAAATGTTGGTGCTAAATTATTTGAGATTGACACGCTTTGTATCTAGTCTACGTTTTGTTTCTCTAGTAGCTCTAATTTGTGGCTTTAGGTATGATGTTACCTCCATGCTAGTTTTTTTTTTTTTTTTTAGGTTTTTATGAAACCTCTAATTCTCTCACCTGAGCTGCCCCCCCAGTACCCATGTGTCAACTCCTTTCTCTGGGTTTTTGTGTTTGTTCTCAAGGTGGAATCATGCTTTTCTTCTACCCCCTCAACTCCCCCTGAAATCACTTGAGATGGAGGGCTGGAATGATTTCCCTGGATTCCAGAGGTGTCACAGCGAACATCCAGCAAACCAATATTACCTCCTGGTACTACCGAAATCATCTGTAAAAGCAAAAAAAAGTGCATTTGTGAAATGTGGGCAATTCGTCATCACAAACGTTCAAAGGTCAGACCTTAGTAGTGTCCAGCTGCTCCAATGTGTCAGAGAAGACTTCACTATCAGAACCCTCAATCATAACGTTCTCTGTGCATAACAAATAACAATAAAATGCACATACAAACTTGGTGATTTAGGTCTGTTGTAAAATCTGTTTAATAGAAATCTGCTCGAAATGCTGAACTGCATTGTATTAAGATGATAAATAAGATGCACTGACATGATGACACATGTCTAAATAAGACTTGTTCCTTAAATACACTATACGTATATGCAAATATCCTTTTTATCCCACGTTATCCCATTGGGAATAAAATAACATCGACCTACACTTTCTTCCATGACAGCTTCAGTGCTTCAATATTCTCTGAAGTGCATTTTTGGGGTCATACTGATGTTCCATGAGAAGACACCAGGCTCGCCGTGTTCACTCTAATTGATCCCAAAGAGATTCTATTGGTTTGAGGTCAGGACTCTCCACCAAGCAGTTCTTCCATACCAAACTCCCCCATCCATGTCTTTGTGGACCCACTTTGTGCATTATGTCACATTCAAGTTAGAACAGGAAGCAGCCATTCCCAAACTGTTCCCATGGTTTTGGCAGCACAGAAATGCTAAAACATTAATAAAACTGATCGCTATTACTAACTTGTAATTTTTTAAAAGAAAGCTGAAAATCTGTTCTGGGAGGCATTTGTCTCATGAATATGTTTTGACACAGAGTCTAGTGTATTATGTTGTACAATTTTATCTTCTTGTCACCTGTTCTTTTGCCTTATGTGATGGTGTATATGTGGAAATCCCTTTGGGCTAACCGATTGGTTGTGATAAGTGCTGTACAAATAAAGTTTTGATTGATTAAAGTAGAGTTCTCCTGGCAACCACCAAACACAGAAATACATTACTCCACTGCTCCAGCATCTGAAACTCAAAATTCTTTGTGGGCAGCTATACTTTTGGCAGTATTCATTAGCTAAATTTTAAATGCTGCATTTCAGCGAATCAAATTGTTGTTTTTTTGTGTGAGAGTCACTTAAGAGGTCGGTTAATAAGACACTAATATGTGCTTACTTCATATATACTGTACACACATGTATGTACACTCAGACACAAGCAAACACAGAGATACCTGAGGGGAGTAGTAAAAGTCCTCCTGGTGGTCTGGGCATATCATGAATGACATGGTAGAGAGGTTCAAAATAGTGAAAAAAGGATGCAGTCTTCTCATTGATTTCCATGGTATCTATTACCTGTAAGTATTTTAATAAAAAAAAAAAAAAACAAGCATTAACATACAAACTTTGTACATTGGTATTATATTTAAGATATAATTTTTTTTCTTACACCAAAGACTAATTTATTGAGGAAAATGTTTGTATTGTGTTTAGCAGTGATGCCATAGTTCCCAGCCTAAGCACAGCCGGGAGATGTTCGATAGCATGCACACTATGGAGACAGAAACCATCAAGCTGCCTCAAATTAACTGAAATATTGATTTATGACATTTCCCAAACCCACCTCTTGTGCAACTTTTTTCATTTCATCTACGTAAGCAACCATGGCCATCTCTCGACTCATGTCTCCTTGATGTTTCCAAGCTTCCCTGACCAGGAAAAAAAAGTGCTTGAAAATGAAAATTCCATAAAGTCACAATATTTAATGACACATTATACTACATACACAAACACATTAGAAGCTCACTCGTAAAGGTTACCATTTATAACGGCCTATAGGATCCCAAAAACCAGGACGTGAAACTGTACATGGGCCACAGACTGCCTGTTTGTACAGCCCATAAAATCTCAGCATTGTTTCATAAGAGGGTCTGTAGGAACCTGTGCAAATTCAAATAAACATTTTTTTTGAAGAACTTGCTTTGTACTCAAGTAGTGTAGTGTTATTAAATAGATGATAAACAGTGTTAGAACATGTGATGCCAGTTTTAAATGAAAAGTATAGCTACCATTTTTAGGTAGGCTTTGAATGACTCCAACAGCCGTCTCAAAGCGCTTTAGATGATCCTCGATCTCCAACATTGTAGGATTTCTTCTACTAAGACTGCAAGTGATGAGTATTCACAACCTGTAATTATATTTATGTAGGTAAATAAATTCATTTTAATTGCATTGTACAAATACTTGAGACATGATCTTGATTTTTCAAGAATGTTATCCAACCTGATGTTGGTCTCATAGGCAAATCAACCTGATCTGATGTTTTTGTGTAGCTGTCTGTAGAGGTCGAAACACACATGACCATGCAGCAAGCTATAAATTAACTGAGATCAACTTAGATTTATTTTGTAAACAACCATTAAAGGTGAATTAATTCAAACAAGCCCCTATATTAGATTTATGAAAATTGCATTTTGTCTGGTGTCTAGCATAGCTCAAAGTTAATAAAAACAGGTAGTTTGAGTTTTAAAGTGAACGTGATAAAAATGAGCTGGCATGGAACATTTTGAAAACTAACCCTTTTGTATTTGAACACAAAAAAGGATTCTAGGTGTTCTGACCAAGTCTGTCTCACATAGTCGGCAGAATCAAGACAAACCACTGTGATCGGCCCCATATGGCTACCTCCAGAATGATTTAAAATTTCCTCAGGAAATACATTATTTGCACATATTGTTTCAATGATTTACTAAAACTATCTATAAAGTAAACAAAATTTAACAGTTATTTTTAAAATTTATTTTCCTGTGGCTCAATTTTGCCCTAACAACTAGGCGGGCCGAGTTGACAAATCGCTGTCTTCGCTGCATAAGAAAGATTATTTATGCTCCCAACGATCAAATCTAGAGGAGTTGATCTCAGATTATTGTTTATAATTACAAAATGAGTTGTATATAACAGGTTGCTTGTGAGTTGGGCGTGTGCGAGTCATACTTGAGGTAGAGCTCTGAAACCACAAAGTTTCCATCTTTAGCAGGAAGTTGCGTGTGGGCATGTGTACCCATCAATGACAGACTCCTCTCCAACTTGAAAAAAAGCTTAATATTTTCATGCCGTTCGTATTTTTTTACAGTCTAAGAATCCCCTCACTATCTGTCATGGCAGCGCTTGTATCGTGCCTCAAATGACCCAATGGTGGAGTGTGTCAACTTGTTCACTTTTTTTTTACAGTCATTGATTTTGACAGATTCCAGAAGCATCATATATATATGATGCTTCTGGACACAACATACATATCTACACAATATGAGTTTTTTATTCATTTATTTCATTACAGGGATACAGATCATTAATTTCCACGGAAATGGCCGAACACTCACGGAAAAAGACGAAGCAAAACGTTCGTCGTAAACTAAAATCTCCCGCTTTAGACTACGCGTTTATTGTTAGTTTGAGGACGAACTTGATCAGGCATTAAGACGTCCAGCGTGAATATTTTCTCGTCTGTCGTTTCAGGCAAAAAAAAAAACTGAAGAAGTGTATTTTCAAATGTACCTTCCCTGTGTTTCTGTAGCCACTAATAACGGTGCATGGTTGAATTCCCTGAAAAGCGAGATCTAGAGGTTGATCACCAGTCACTGCGTTTAAACTATATGAGTCGCTATCACCTAAATAATAAAAAAAATAACATTTCACCCTTTTGGACAGGAGTTCACTTTCTGGACTCGTCACATGACCATTTCTGTTTTTGTGCTATTTGCGGATGACAAACAACATTTGGGTGCATTATCGCCACCCACTGGAATGGAGAAAGGATGAAGAAAAACGGCACGTTTGTGTATTTTTGCAATTAGACAAAAGGAGTAACTTTCCAAGCACTTGTTTGGGATTTTCATAACGTAATCTTTGCACAATTGCAACAGACTTGGTAAACTTTAGATAATGTTCTTTATATTTTAGTTCATCATTTAGTGTGGCGTTCCTGGTTTATAAATTGAAAGGGCTTCAGTGGAAATTCACTGACATCCTCCACAAGGAGGGTAAACCACAAATTAATGACCCAAAGAGGCTGGTTGTTCTCAGCGAGCTTTGACCGTTATCATAGATAGTTGAGTGTAAGGTGTTTCTCGAGTTGGCCAAAGGACCTATAGAGGAGCAGTGCAGGGTGCGACTCAGGTAGGCCATGGCGCATAGGGGAGCAAGGCCCTGTGCAGATACTAAGAGGACAGGTTCTTAGACCATTGGGTGGAGTTGAGTACCTGGTTAATGTGTGAAGCAAGGTCGGTCTATGTCTATGTCTTAGGTCTAAGCCTGGCGAAGGCAGAAGGGCAAAGGGCCTTTTTGTGAATTATAGATGCGACCTGCATAGGTGAGCAGGGTGTGTGCAGGTGCCCAAACTCCCTGACACAGGCTGCCATTCCATTCCCCTTGAGGTTTTGGCTGTACCATGTATCTTTGTGGGTAATGTAAAACCTTCTTGTGCTTTTTTTTTACTTGGAACACCTGCCTCTCCAAAGGTTTCTGCACGCCCCTGCTCGTGAGTCCATTGATTAACTACCTGTACCCGCGTCAGTGCTTCAGGTTTAGGTTTAGACGTTCTCATCCGGCTGAGTGTGCCGGAGGACCGCTAGATGGAGACATTTCGTTGAAGCTAAGCTTAGCATTAAGAAGATTGTGCGCACAAAGCAATTCCAACACGGGGACTCCGAGCTTATTTCATGCTGTAAATGGTCTCTGAGTGTTTTTGTTGTGAACGCAATACATTGACAAGACAATGTCAGCTTTTCGACCATGAGCTCCTCTGACGGGACAGAGCTTTTCCTCCGAGAACCTCCTCTGCTGCGGTGACATCACTCTGCACAGCCTTCCACTCCATAAATAAACCCCGTGAATGAAGAGAGTGCGATGTTCACGAAGCAGAAGATTGAAGCTAGAATGCCCAAACTACAACAAAATGATCATCTGGATAAAATAGGTGAGACATTCTTCTTCTCTCATACATTTGAACTTATTGCTTATCACATTATCTATGTCTATGTCTGCTATATCGCATTTAATCCCAATAACAGTTTGATAATTTTTTTTTTTTAATTTTTATGCTCTCACCAGAGGACCCTCTGATAAAAATGGGTAAGACACGTAATATTAACCTTCTTTTCTTGTGAATACCTCTAACATTTCTTACTATTTTTTTTACTACAATTATCAATGCAATGTCTAACGAAAAAAGAAAACCTAATTGTTATTTTGCTTATGTAATGAAATAATACTAATTGACTAGTGATTACATCCAGAAACATTTAGTTTGTGTGTTCTTCAACCTTTCCATTTTACTCTATTCACGCGATGCCCTTTATTATTGCATTGCTAACTCTATTTTCATTGTGTTAAAATCCTATAGGGGTCCAGGACAATGAAGATGTGAAAATGATGCTTCATGGCTCATCTGTTACGAAGGTGCGTTCTACACGCTGGAAGAGGAAACGAATGCTCAAGCTGATGAATGATGGAATCACAGTCTGGTGTGAATCGAACAAAGTCACCAGAAATGCCAAAGCTCAACAGTCCTGTGAGTTATCAAACATATGCAGCGTCTTTTAAATTCGTTTCATGCTCAAATCCAAGATGATAAATGATCTTTGTGCCCTAAAATTGAATCCTAAACATACCTTCTAATTATGGCCTTTATGGCACCGGCAGTTATTACAGGGCGGGTCTATTTGTAATTGACATGGTGGGTTTCTCTATGCTTTACTTTAAACTCTAATTACAGCCCATCTCTAGGTGGATGGAGAGGAGCTCTTCACTTCATGGTTTGCTCCATATATGTCAACAATTACCCATGACCTTGAAACTTTGCACGTGGCTTAAATTAGAAGTGTTTTAGTTGGAAAGATTTGAGATGTGGCTGCAATGTAAGCATGACTGTGCTCTCGGGCTATTTGTAGTGAAAGCTGGAATGTAAAATGATTGTCCAGAAAGAGTTTTGTATTTTTCAGGTTAAAAAAATAATCTTGTAGAAACTGCTGGGTCCGTCTGAATGAAGATTAGTAAAAATGGAGATTCACAGTTTTGTAAGAAAGAACTTAAAGGAACCCTGAGAACACAAGTGGTTTACATTTTTGGAAACTATTGAGCCGTTCTCTAGATCTGGCACTAAAATCTTTAGCGTGGCTTAGCTTAGCATAAATCACTAAATCGGATTAGACCAATAGCATTTATGTTAAATAAATACCATAGTTTTCATATTTTAAGAGTTAGATGAATGTTACTATTTTGTGACTTTTGTATTGTTTGGAACTATACTTCTGTCTGGTACAGTAGTATAGGAACTTAACTGGCAAAGCATGTAGGGCATGTGGGATGCCACACAGTGGTATCTTTATATTGTTCCAGATTGTTGCAGCAGATTTCATCCAGTGTTCCACCCATTTAGGTAAAGGCTGGACAATTAAGACTTTGCAAGCAACATTCCTTGATTATTAAACTGGAATGGACCAGTGGGAAGGTGAAAAGGCTCTAAAACGTGCATCCACTCAGTTCTATGAGTTTCTAATCTAGTTGAAAACTAGATTAATCTTACCTTGAACTGACGTATTCCCCAGACGGATAGACCATATCCTGTGATGCCAATATAGATAAGTCAAGTCGTATTTGTCATGAACTCAACATATTAAATATATAAACCTTTTGAATAAAATACATTTGAGGCTGGTGTCAAAATGAAGCAGGTAACATTTATATTCTGGTATGTGCCATAACATGAAAATAGCAAGGTAAATTTATTTGAAACAAATTTCAAAAAGTGAATGTTTTGAGGTATATTAGTTCTCTATAAACAATGTTTTAAATTGTTATAAAAAAAACAGTATGTTGTGTCATTTTGAACTTCTTTTATACTATTTACAGCATCAAGGTGGTATGCCATAATGGAGAGCAGCGTTAAGTTGCTTTGATATTGGCCTTCGGCTCATTTGCATTTGACGAGGAAATCTGTTTCCTTCTCTTCCACTTGACTGTAGTTCATAGATTGTCAACAGGGTTTAAGTCGGGCAAGTTTGGGGGCTATTCCATAGTTTTGGCTTTGTGGACCAAATATCTCAAAATCATGCTGAAAATAAAATCACCATCTCCAAAAAGCTAAAGGCTGTTTTTACTGTGGACTTGAAAACAAAAAACTGAAGACACATGCATCCCCAAGTTATCAGTACTGGACTCACACCAACTGACCAATAGACCAGTACATTTCTCCATAGTCTACAAACGCAGATGCTTCTGACATTTTGGATTCAGGAATAGCTTGAAGCTTGGAATTGCACGTAATAGTTCAACCTCAGTCCAGTCCTTATGAAAATCCCCAGATTGACAGCTTAATCACTGCTGGTGTCAATAATGTTTACCTATATAAAAACTGTCCCAGTGTCAATGTTTTTTATTCAGTTTTAACACTGACTGTATGCCAATTCATCTTGCACAGTGTTTTAAGCTGTAAGATGTCTAGTTTTATACAGTCAAGACAGTTAGATTACTGCTAGTATCCACCATGATAATATTTCTGGTGTATTATCATTAAATTCTAATTCAGACGCTGTTCTAAGTATTTATTCAATCTCGATTTTCAGTCTCCGTGGCAGAAGTGGAATGTGTACTGGAGGGCTGTAAGTCAGAGATGTTGAAAAACCTGGCCACCTCCTTGCCAGAAGAGCAGTGTCTCACCATTGTATTCAAGGGAGAAAGGAAATGCTTGGATCTCCACTGTGACACCCCAGAAGAAGCGCAGCACTGGGTTCGAGGGATTCGAACCCTCCAGGACCGAGTCAACAACTTGACCCAGAAAGAAAAACTAGACCAATATCCTTTAGCAGCAAATCACAGCCTTGGCTCAGTATATAAGTAATTTTTGCATAGCAGATGGAAATTGTTGGTTGCGATGTAACCATTTTTAATTGTTGTCTTTGGCTAATTAAACTGATTCTGGCATTCTTCATGAAGTAATATGTAGAAGAGCTGTAAAAATAGTAAACATGAACTATATTCAATTAAAACTTTCAGAGAGTGAAAGATTTAATCAAAGCACTGTTTATTCGGTCATTTTGACACTGTTTTTCAGGCAATTCTTTGAACGCTGAAAGCTCATCTCTTGTAACACCTTAACGCCTAAAACAATGTTATAATATTGGGGTTATAAAATTAATTACAAGTTTTTGTTTATCATTCGAGTTTTGCGATAATTGCTGGAAAAATGTAAATATCCAACTGACAGGTTGTAAAACATAAAAAAAAAAACTATTGTATTTACCACTTATCCTTGACTGGGCTCATGTGGATCTATGGCTACCTTAAACAAGCTGACATGAATCATGATGGCAAGATGTCTAATGAGGAGATTCAACTACTTTTAAAGATGATCAACATAGAGCTGAGTGAAGAAAGTGCAGCAGACCTCTTCAAGGTATGTTTTAAAGTCGATTTGAATACAATTACATGGACATTTTGGCTATAACTAACATGAAGCTAGTCGACTAAGAATAAAATTGAAAGGTTTCAGTTCAATAAAAGCAATTAAAATCAAGTTGTCTTTTAAGACATCTTACCCTTTTATAGATTAGGCTCTCGCCAGTGGCCATTACAAAATTTGCATAAAAAGAATTGGCTTCCCTTCATTGGCTACCTGTTATCTTTACGATTTCTTTTTAAAGGTTAAGTGGAATTTATGCTTACCTCACGCTATGTCTTCCATTTTGTCAGATCAGTTCCCAAGGCTACAGAGAAGTTCAGGGCTAACATGCTTTTTATTCCAGTACCCTCAACAATTTTTTAAAACTAATGTTTACTCCTTTGCCATTTAACACAGTTGAGTTTTTTTATGATGTATCTTAGAATTTTGGTAAATAATAACGCCTTTAATTTCTATAGTGCTTTTCCAGATGCTCAAAGAAGCTTTACACATTTCAGAGCATTATTCATTCACTCCATGTTCACACCTACATAGCTCTCAGCTTCCCTGGGGTGGTCTGACAGAACATGGCTACGATTTCATGACACCAGTCACACATACGGGGCAATGCAGGTGAAGTGGCTTGCCCAAGGCCACAAAAGCAAAATGGATCTGGTGGGAATCGTACCGACAACCTTTCGATTATAGGGTGACCAACTCCACCTCTACCACTACCATTTGATCCTCAAATGTTTCAACTGAAACGCTACAAACATCAAAGAATTAATAGCCTGTTTGTTTCTGATACATCAATAAAACCTCTTTAAATTAAGTCAAATTGAATTGTTGTTCAAAAAAAAAAAAAACATTTGTCCCACCATAGTAAAAAATATGCAGGTGCTGTTTAAAGCTCTCTATCTTACTGTGCATCAGAACACAGCTAATGAAGTGAGAGAATAAAAAAGTATTATCAAATGTCTGTTGGATGGTTCACTATTTTTAGATACAGGGTCAATGAACACTCAAATAATTGGACACTTGTGGAAGAAAAGAAGAAGTCTTGATTTATTGCATTTTAATCATGCCTCACCGCTATCTGTGTCAATATAAATAACGAATAAATAGAGAATCTGAGATGATTGACAGGCTTGTAACTAGGCAACTAGGTGGAATTAATGTCTCAGAATGTCCCAAACTTTTCTTTAACTCTCTTCTTTTATCAGCCTTTTGTATAAGTACTTAAAATATGTCATAGTTGTGTTTTTTGCTGTCATCCACCACTTTTTTCTCATTGTAAAATGTAATTTAGATGTAAAAATGCATAAATGTACTTTGAACGTGTCTGTGCATTAGAAATGCGATAAATCAGCAGATGGACGTCTTGAACATGAAGAGATTGAGCTGTTTTGTCACGAGTTGCTGCGTCGCCCAGAGCTGGATACAGTTTTTCAGCAGTACTCTGCGAATGGTTGTGTTCTATCTACTGTGGATTTGCGAGAGTTCTTGAAAGATCAGGGCGAGGACCACACGCTTGTGCATGCTCAGAGTATCATCCTGACCTATGAGCTCAACAAATGGGGTATTTTCAGTTTGAACTTTCTAAATTATATACAATTGTACTGTACTGTACTGGTCATGCGTTTGATTTTCTCCACCCAGCCCAGAAGAACCAATTCATGACTGCCAATGGTTTCACAATGTACATGCTGTCTAAGGAGAACGATGTATTTAACCCGGATCACAGCAGAATCTATCAGGATATGAGCCGTCCGCTCAGTCACTACTTCATCTCCTCTTCACACAACACCTACCTCACCAAAGACCAGCTAATGAGCGAGAGCAGCATTGAACCGTATATAAGGTACAGTGCTAGGATATGAAAACAGTGCTGGCTCTTTAATGAATAAACCAAGCACCAGCATCAATGAGATGAATGAATAAATCTTTCACAAACATAAATGTTAATCTCTTAATGTTCAGATCTTGAATGGTTATGATGCAGGGCCTTGAGTCACGGCTGTCGATGTGTGGAGCTGGACTGTTGGGACGGAGAAAAGGAGCCAGTTATTCACCACGGGTATACCCTAACATCTAAAGTGGCATTTAGTGAGGTGGTAAAGGTCATTGCTGAATATGCCTTTAAGGTAAGCACAAGGAGTTTTTTTGCCTCATTCACCCGCTGCTGATTGTTTTCTGTAATTGTACTGATTACTTGCAGCGCTTGAGCACTAATCAATTATTAATAAAATAAATAAGGACTCACTGGAGTTGGGAAATGTGCATGCATCCTTTTCTTTAGTAGAAGTACATGTAGCCCTGGTAAAAAAAAAAAAAAAAAACATTTTTGGGGGTGTGGTGTACATTGCGTATGATGGACACCATGCAGTTGTGCAGGAAAACGTTTGTTAATTCGTGACTGTTTCTCTCTTCTTCTCTTCATGACTGTTCATAATAAATACAAGAAAAACTGATACATGTATTTGGGAAAAAACATCTATAAAAACTTGAACATGCTCAAAAATTTTGTTAAAGGCACACTTCCAATTCCTCCTATTTTATTTTTAGCGTGTCCTGTCCCACTGAAAAGCCATCACATGGGAGAGTAAATGCTATGCTGAGTTGGAAAGTTTTGCTTTCTCCAGGGGAGTAAAACACCTGGTGTGGTGTTTTCTCCTCTGGACGGGAGCATTGAATGTATGTAAATATTCATTAGTTGTGTTTCCCACGAGCCAGTTTACATTAGTTGTGTTAGGAGAAGGTGGTGTTGGAATTCCTCCTACTTACGTAATTCTCTTGAATGAAGTTGCAGTCAGTTGTAAGCTGTAAATCTAAATTTGAGTCTGGAGTAAAGCACTCTTAAAATTAAGGGCTATGGTGTATATACACTCTCTTATATACAGTATAATACCTCTATATAGTTTTTTCTGTAGTGTAACTTTAAAACATGAAAGCCTTTGTGATGAAAGAGGTTTTATTAAAAGTAAATGACCACACTGCCAGATCTGACTCATTGAACCAGTCTACAATAAGCTAACAAATCAAAGTGACTGAAAAAGTAACTGACACAAATTCAAATATTGAATATTTAAATATGATTTTTTTGTAGACGTCTCCATATCCTCTTGTTCTTTCACTGGAGAACCACTGCTCTGTAGAGCAGCAGACAATCATGGCCCAGCAATTGCGTTCAATTCTCGGGGAGAAACTGCTTGCCAAACCTATAAGTGCCAAGCCGCTTCAACACTTACCATCACCAGAGGTACATTTAGATATATATTTACATAATAAATATATATATAATTTTTTTTCATATATATTTATATGTAGTGAAGACCATAAAATGTGTGTATGTCTTTTTGAAAATACAAGTGTTTTTTTTTTTATTTTTCTGGCAGGATCTAAAAGGGAAGATCTTAATAAAAGCAAAGAAGATCAAAAAGAAGCAGGAAAGCTCTGACTCCGGTTCCTCAGATGACGAAACCAAAGATGAAAGTCAACCAAAATCAGCGAAGGTCAGAATAGTTTTGTCCACATTTTTTTAATTACAGCTAGCACATATTTGTGTTAATTGATATTTTTTGGCTTTGATTATGTCTTTCATTTCAAGTCTACATTGCACTTGTGATTGTCTTTTGTTTTTCTCTGAAGGACTGTAAGCTGAGCTCAGAGCTGTCTGATCTGGTGGTTTATACTTGCAGTGTTGCCTTCAAACAGTTTGATCCGTCCGGCAGGAAATCTTTTGATGAAATGTGCTCTTTCTCAGAAAGTGATGCACTGAAACTAATAAAAGAATCAGGTGAGATGTGATAACTTTTTTAATACAACAGCTTTTTAAACATATTTTATTATCTCCCCTCTCTTTTTTGTCTATACAGTTATGTAAAGATATATCCGACTGTATATTAATAAAGTCCCATACTATTTCTTTTTACCCATTATTGTCATATCCCCTGTCAGAAATGTAATAATTTGTCTACAAAGCAACCTGCTTTCGGCTAGGAGGAATATTCAGAATAAAGTGGCAGCCTGTATCTTATTGAAATTTCCAGATTAAATGTTTTGCAGAGAAGGAACATCAAAAGTGAAACTTTTTGAAGTTTATTCAAATGACTTGTGTCTTTTTTGTCTTAAAGGGAATCTTTTTGTACGTCACAACAGTGTCCAATTGAGCAGGATTTATCCTTCAGGTCAGCGTGTACAGTCCTCGAACTACAACCCTCAAGAGATGTGGAATGCTGGTTGTCACATGGGTAAACATTAAAGCAACATAAACCCGATAAATTGCTGTGCAGCTTCTGAAAAAAGTTTGTTTTGCAGTGGCTTTGAATTTTCAAACCCAAACTGAGGAGATGGATCTAAACAGAGGCCGTTTTTTACCTAACAGCCAATGTGGATACGTGCTGAAGCCAAACTTCATGTGCCACGCTGATTCAGAGTTTAACCCTGAAAACACTGGGGGAGGTCCTGGTCACAACCCAACATTGCTCACCATTAAGGTACAGCATCTCAAGTCTGGTTTTTGCAAAAAAAACAACACCAAATTATTTAATATTCAGTTTTTCAAGGTCAAGTACAGTAACTAACAGTACAAGTTCATTTTAAATCTTGCCATTTTCAGGTGATTTCGGCACAGCAGCTGCCTAAACCTGACAACGAGAAGCTCAGCTCGATTGTTGATCCTCTTGTTTCAGTCCAGGTTTATGGAGCACAAATAGACAATAATACAAAGAGGACCCATCGCATCAACAACAATGGTACTTCAACATTTGGTTTGGCTGTGATAGTAGTTAACATTTTTTTTAACCATTGAGTGATCTACTCTTTGTAGGTTTTAACCCAAGATGGGACTGTACATTTAAGTTTCAACTTCATGTGCCAGAGCTGGTTTTAGTACGTTTTATAGTTGAGGACCATGACTATGCTGGTAGGAATGCTTTCCTTGGCCAGTTCACGCTTCCTTTCCCTAGCTTGCGGACAGGTATACGTGTTTCTTATCATTTATTGAATAAAATTGGTTTATTCAGGTTGCACTGATTCTCTCAATTTTCCAGGCTACAGACATGTCCGTCTATTAAAGGCAGATGGCTCCAGTATGTCCCCATCTAGTCTCTTCGTCCATGTCAAAATCACACCTGGATTCAGCAGTCCTGTCAGAGGAAAAGTGGGAAAATAACATGTTTTATGATTATCATAATCCATGCCTCCTAGGAGTGCCTCCTATAGTATTTTTTTCTCATATAATATCTATTTTACTTTGCATGTTACAGTCCTAGTCTGTATCAGTCCTTGATGGTCCACACTCTACTGGAAAGTGGTTTTAAATCAAGGAAATGTATACTATCATTATATGTGTATCTCTCAATCCCTGTTGCTGTGTAATGTGAGCATGTATTTTACGCACGAGTCAGCAGGAGATGCTTTGACCTCATTCTTGGTGTGCATTAAGTTTTGGACCGAGAGTGACAGATCAGTCAGAAGCTGCTCTCTTTGCTCGCACTCCATCATAATCTACTGCACTCTCCACTACAGAACATGAATGACCTCACAGGGGACTCTTTCGGAAGAATATATTTTTCCTCAAGGTTTTTTGAGATCCAAGGATTACAAAATGAAGACACAGAGACACACTTTACAGTTTTAGAATTGCAATACTTTATTTAGGTTCCAAGCCCAGTATTTAAGACCTCAGGGGTGGCGTGTAGTATTAGACCCATGTTTGGTCATTCAGAAGGAAGATGTTTGTTTTTTTGTTGTTTGTTAATCACAGTGTGTTGTCAAATTCTTACCAGAAACAATCTAGGAAAGTGATTTCCCTTCTCATGGTGTTTCTTTTAATTCAGCTTAATGACCAGGATATGTGTATTCAAAGGTTATTAATTTTCTCAACAGGATATCAGATAAAAATACACTTTCACTGTTGTTTTAATACAGAAATGTGACTAATTGGCATATCAACAGAATTTAGGACAATAAAGTGCCAAGCAGATTTTCCTTGTTTCTGACATCACAAACCCAAGGATCTCACCCTTAACTTTTGGCAGAGACCTGCATGATGGCATGACCCCATAGCTTTCCTGACCAGTGGTTAATTCAGCTTTTTTCAAAGAAGTAATTCTCAAAATGAATTGTATATAATGAGTTGTGTAAGAGGGCATGTGTAAGCCAGACTTGAGGTGCTGGCTGTTAGAAAGTCGCGTGGGCACATGCACAACCTCTCTCTAACCTCCTCTCTCTCTAATAGTGGTGCCTATATCACACTTCCAGTTGCCCAGTGCTCACTACTCAGTCGCAGTAGCCAGTGTCACGTCGCCCTTATTTTTACAGGTTATGGTTTTACATGGTAGCGATGCCATGATTCACCATTCAGTAAGTGGGGTGATGCATATCATGCAGATACTTGATGCCAGTGCCCATATGCACTAGAGGCAATTCATGAATCATTTCCATTCATAACACTTTACAAATTACCATTAATTTTACTCTTTTTAAAATAAATAATATGTGAATAGCAGACTTAAACCATGAGTTGTGTTACTCTACCGATCCCTAACCCTTGGGGATAGATATACTGACACCAAATGGCATTTTTTAGCTCTCACAAGACCTTTGTTTTAAAACCCTCATTCAAAGACTGTTTAACTGAACTTCTGTCTCCACATCAACACTGGGGTCCACAGGCTGATCCCCCCTGAACTCAATAGCTCTTTCTACTTCTTTATTCTTTGGCCTGGATAATATATAGGCAATATTGAAATTAGCTTTACGAGTAACCAAATTCATGTACTCATCTCTTAAATGTAAAACACAAACAAAAAAATATATTTACAGTTTTGACATGTACTATTACTACTTAAATGATAGTAAAGCCCCATTACACAATCATTTTAAAAATCATTACAATCACAGTGAAGCAAAAGGTCTTATGGAGTGTGAACACTAGAGGGTAATACAGCACAACATAATTGCATATATCGGACAAGATCCAAAACTACATTGCAATATGACATGAAGTAGTATTTGGTAATATTATATTGTAGGTATATAAAAAAAACCTGTCCCACGTACGCGTGTGGAACGGTAAACATTCAGAGTTTCTTTCTCGTTAGATCTCATAGATCGTACCTTACACGCGTACTATACACAGACAGATTCCAGTCAAAATTAGTATGGTGTCTAGGTACTTCTTTGAGTAAAATTTACACATATATTTGGTTTAACCTGCTGCATTACAGTATAGAAGTATATTTCAGGTGGTCCTAATTTATGGCGTGTTCTCCGCATACAAATTCCATATTTTTTCTCATTACAAATTCCTATACTGAAAGTTGGAGTTGGTTGTACGTAATATTGTAACGATTTCAACAGCAAAAACTCATTTGGCCTAAACACTTCAAAACCCAGAATGCAGTGCGCACTATGACAGTGACGTCAACTAACGACGATTCTAGAACAGGAAGTAGTTTGTTTGTTGCGTCTTTGCTTTTGTAAGGAAGGTCCTCGCAGAGGTGAGGGTTGTCGAACAGAAGATAAACACAAAAATCAGGTAACGTTAAGTGCTCTGTATGCCCAAGCTCACCTGTATCAAAGCGTAAAACTCATTGTATATTATTTTGTGATTCGCGGTTTTGGCTTATTGCTTCACTCTACTTGTAGTAGTTGACTTATGTATGTATGTATCTTAGGGATGCTGCTCTCACGACTCTCCGTGCTCAGGAACAGCACATGTGCGTCCGGATTGCGCTCGGCGTTCCTCCGGGGCCCTAATCAATATGTATCTGAAATTAGGAGTCCTGCGCCCCTCATGAGGTCGCAGCAGGTGATACACTAGTGCCTCTCAAAAAGAACAGTACTAACTTATGTTATGTGATGCGTGTTTAAATTAAACTCTCTTCTCTCGTGTTTTTACTTTGTGAGTTCTTTGTCTTTCTCATCAGGGTCTTTCTTATCGCAAAACTGGATTCAGAACCAGATCCCCCAGAGAGGAGATCCAGAGTGTCACACAATCTACCTCAGAGACCGCATGGAAAGGTTTGGCTCATTCTCAAACACCTTCACACCGCAAATCTCTGAATCCTTAGCCTATCACTATTAACACTCTGCGCATGTGTTTTGTTTTTTTTTCCTCAGCGGACTCTGTTGGTCGTCTTTTTCTGGCCGGTGGTGCAACCCTGGGGCTTGGAGCACTTTGTTACTATGGTCTTGGTTTGTCAAACGAGATTGGAGCCATAGACAGAGCAGTGTAAGTCTCTTTACACAGAGTAAGCAGCATGGGCCAATCTTGTCTCAATTTGTTTCTTTAGATACACTCTGGAACTTACTGCTGAATTACAACTGTATATGCCTCAGGTTCTGGCCGGCGTATGTGAAGGAGCGCATCCACTCCACCTACATGTACCTGGCTGGGAGTGTTGGCATGACTGCACTGTCAGCAGTAGCTGTTAGCAGAACACCAGCGCTTATGAATCTGATGGCAAAGGGCTCCTTGCTGGTACAAACAGTCTGATGTATGTGTTGTGAAGATTGCAATTACTCTTGTGTGTGTGTGTAACCTTTTTTTTGTGTTCAACCTTTGTGTCAGGCGTTCGGAGTGACAATGGCTGCTATGCTTGGTGCTGGGATTCTAGTGAGGTCAATCTCGTATGAAGAGAGTACAGTTCAGAAGCATCTTGCCTGGGCTTTACATTCAGGTGGGTTTGTACTCAAATAGATTTTAATGGAATTGATTATTTCATGTGTTTGCACAGAAATGCTAATTATGACCTTTAATAATGCCCTAAAACATAAGCAGCTCATCTCTCAGAAAATATGTTTTTAATATGACAATGTATAAGATCCTACCTCAAGCTCCAAGACGGTCTTCTAAATAGTATGACCCTGTGCCTAATGCTTATCTGTGGTGGTTTATCCACTTTTTCCAGTGTTAAGACAACCTCTCAAAATGGAAAGGACCCAAAAGCAGGGACCAGATGCACAGTTGTTACTAAATTCACAGGGCAGGAAATACACCACAAAATCAATCTGCCACAGAACATAAAATCTACAGAACTTGGATTTACTTGAACAGATAAGGTTCGGGGAGGAATGTGGGCAAGCACACCCTTCTTCGCTAATACAGCATCTAACACCTGTCATATTAGCGAAAAGCACTAGCATAAACATGCAAAATTGTCAATAACCGAACCTGCAGAAGGTGATCACTGTAAGTGAAGTGGGGAAAACCATAATGATCTCACAAATGTAAAGTATCACAATGTGTTTTCTGCTTAGCAATAGTGTAAAGATAAATCCAACAACCTGCTGAGGGCAGAGTGGACAACATCCTCGTGACTGGAGCTCTGATCAAGACTTCAATTCGTAGCATTATGAACAGAGTGTTTTTGTCCAGGTAAAAGGGTCCCATTGAGGAAATTAAACTACTACGTTATCATGCATCTTCAAAAGAACATCAACTTGTGAGAAATGGGCAGCTGCTGTAATTTTAATGTCTGGAGGGGGTTTTGCCGGAGAAAGACTATCCTAATGGCTGCTGTTTCATATACAGTCTCTAAACTCATCTGGGGATTGTCAGAAAATAAAAGATCCACCCAATCCCTCTTTTATCAGGATCCTTTGATTCTCTTCAGTTTTATTTGATAGACTTTGAAAAATGGAGTAGAATAAATGTTGGTAATTCAGCCATATATGCTCAAACCAAATTTTAACCTACTTGTTCACAAAGGTCTGCCATTGGCTGATGTTTCAAAATGGTATGTGTATCATATTCTCTTTGTAATCCCTGTTGAACAACATATTAGGCCAGAAAGGAGATTAACAGAACAAAAACAAAAAAAAGGTTAATACTGGATGAGATTCTTTAAAGTGTCTAACATTTTCAAGGAACAGAATGGATGTTTAAAAGGATGCGTTTCTTAAGATGCATCTGCCGTAGCTGTTTATATCTGACAATTTATTTGTTACTATACTATTATTATAAATATTTCGATCATATTTTGTCGAGCGAGTAGTTTGGAAATGTGGTGGTACTTATCTAATTTTTAATTCAAAATGAAATCTAATATAATTTACAACTAGTTTTTTGTGGAGGATTTGAATTAAACAAATTTATTGACATGTGGACTATCCAAACTCTATTGGAAATGCGAATACTGCATCAGTCAAAAGCAGCTACTTTTGAATTCAGAATAGTATGCTTGTTTTTATGAAGCTACTTGTTATACCAAATTTTGTGTTGCACACTTGAAGTGGGTTTTTTTCCCCTCTGGCCAGTTAGTGAGCTCTACAACTGACCAGTCTGTGAACAGGTTTTTTGTTTTTTTTTTTAAATCTCATCCTTTTCAATACTGATAGGTGGAAAAGGCCAATGACCTATGTGAAGCCAAATCTCCAGCAAGTAGTGACATTCAAGCTTATACAAAAGCATTGCTGCTCTTACATTTGAAGTTCTAAAAACAAATGCACTTAACCATATAAATATTTATTTTAATACTTTAATAATAATTTTATTAATTATTCTAGTTAACCGTGTGGCACTTATGCCTTCCATTATTGACCATATTATTATTGTCAGCGTGGTGCTTATTGTGGCATTCAGGGTGTTTTATTTATGTGGACGTTTGTGTTGATAAGCATGAGGCTTTTTTTTTTTACAAGCAATTGCTGTCACTATGAGCTCTGAACCTTTTTTTCTTTGTATCTCGGTGTGTTTCAGGAGTGATGGGTGCAGTTATCGCACCCCTGACTCTTCTGGGTGGACCTCTGGTGATCCGAGCAGCCTGGTACACAGCAGCAATAGTGGGAGGATTATCAACTGTCGCAGTGTGTGCTCCAAGTGAGAAGTTCTTAAATATGGGAGGTCCTCTTGCTGTTGGACTGGGCCTGGTCTTTGCCTCCTCAATGGGTGAAAATACATTCACACTTGCATGTACACACACTGATAAGCCTGTGCTGTCACCGTAGTGTTGTTGCGATAAGCTCAGAACAAGTACTCTGGATTTTACCCACTCAAGTATTAACTTCATTTCAGTTGCTGGATTCATCAACAGACAAGTACCAGGGATTATTCTCACTGCACTTCCCATCGCTCTCTCTGCTCCATTTCTTTCTTTTTGTGTGAAAGATATGTTTAGTGGTTTACTGTGAAAAAGAATACGTATGTAAGCCTAAAACAAACATATTACAGGCTGTTTTTTAATGCTGTTTGTTTTGAACACATGATGGAGGTAATCAGGTCAAGTGATCACTGTCAAACAGTGATTGTTAAAATTCAATATAATCTTTGGAACTTTAAATAAAAGGTTTTTAAACCACAGCGCTAAATGATAAAAGGTGTTTCTCTAGCCACTTGTAAAGTTTGCTTAATTATCTTTTCAGGCCTCAATTGTGAGCAGTTTGGTCTGAAATGCTTCAAAAATTCAGTATATGTGTTAAATGGGATATTTATTGAAATCGAAAATGATTAGTAATGTTATATTACTGTTAAGTTCAGTAAACATTGCATTTCTGAGCCTACAGCTGATAGGCTGACTAGGCATGTAAGGATATATTTAAACACGCAATTTTCCAAAATGTTATACAGTGGTACCCCGAGATACGAAATGAAACCGTTCCAAGGTGGCGTTCGTATCTCGAAGCAAGTTTTACATGTAAAACGCCTTTACATGAGAGCGCTTCTGAGAATGCGTCACAGGGTTTCTCTAACTTGCGCTACAGAACATCACTTTCCACGTTATAAACGTCATTTTTTTTTTTTACAACACCTTGACTCTAACATTTGTTATAGCACATTATTAGTAATTTATACATAATGTTTCGCTCGATTTAAAACAGATTTAAATTGTTTTAAGGCTTATCAGCTCCTTAGAGAAATGAGCGCCAGGACCCAGAAGCGCAGCGCGACGTCAAACAAGTGGAAAATAGAGTAGAAATGTTTGTTATTGTTCATATCTCAAAGCAAAAAATTTCTAGCTTCATATCTCGAGCTTTTCGTAACTTGAAGCATTCGTATTTCGGGTACCACTTTTAAAAAAAAAACATATTTTAAATGTTTTAAATTCTTAATGGTTTGATTTGAAGTGAAATCACTTTATTAGAGTTTATACATTAGGTGTTTGTAATGTTTTAGTTCAGATTAAATTATTGAAAAGTTATTTGAATTTAAAAGTTATAAATTAACTTGTATAATTAAGTTATTACTCCACTTCCTGAAGAAAAGTAAGGATATGTCCCATATCTTGATGTAATTTTGTGTATATTGTAGCAACAGAATCTTCCTGATGCTTTTCCCTTGGCCAGATTTATTCCATTTTTATCACTCTGGCTCATTTTTAATGTGTAATCTCCAAAAAAAAAAGCCCTCTGATGACAAAAATTCAACACTAAAGAAGTGATGAATTTAAAATTCATGTCCACAGGACAAAAAAAATTGAGTAATATTATTATGGTTTGTTTATAAATGAAAAAGCATCAGGTTCACTGTGTGTGTGTGTGTCTGTGTGTAGGATCCATGTTCTTCCCAGCCTCCTCCGCACTCGGTGGAGGGCTGTACTCCGTGAGTGTGTATGGAGGGCTTTTGCTCTTCAGCCTGTTCCTGCTCTATGACACTCAGAAGGTGATCCGGCGTGCTGAGACGTACCCCGTATATGGAGCACCTTGCTTCGACCCAATCAATGCGTGAGTCTTTGTTTGTCTGTTTGCATGTGTTCATGTCTGTTTTCAAACTTTCTTCACTCTGATGTCTGTGTTCCATTGCAGATGTCTGGGAATCTACATGGATACTCTGAACATTTTCATTCGGATTGTGATGATTTTAGCCAATGGTGGAAACAGACGCAAGTAAACCCTGACTGAAACTAGTCATTGCTAAGCGATCAGAGACAGTCTGTTATTGATCAGTTTATTTTTCTGCATTTTATTAAATAAACTTTTAAGTCATTGGTGGAAACAGTCATAAGTATACCCTGTCTGAAACTGGAACATAAAATAATTCACTGCATGTTTATCCCACCTTTATTTACAGTGAAAGTGAGCACAGGTGAAGGCTTGTGTGTCTCGCTCTTTAAATGTCTCTCAAACAGAAAGAGATTTGTTCTGTTATTAGTCATTGCTTAGTGATCAGATGTTATTGAGCAGCTTGTTGCACTGCATTTTATTAAAATGCTCTTAAATAAACTTGCGATTTGCTGGAACTGATTTCTGAGTACATTCATTTCTGACAGTTGCAGTGTGTTTTTTTTTTTTTTTTCAGATTATGGTTATCATATTACAGAATATGTTATTAAAAATGTATTAGTTGTGCTGTCATGCCCGTGTCTCTTTTGTTCCTGTGTATATTCTGTGTTTATTCCACCAGGTTATGGCTGTGTATAGATTCTTCTTCTAGATTGTTTATGGACTCTTCCAGATTAATGCTGTGTTTATTCTCCTTCATGCAGATTGTGACTGTGTTGTTTATCTTATCCGATCACATTATCTCGGATCCAGTTTATTACTAGCCTCTACTAAGAATAACTCTTAAGAATTTTGTCCTGATGTCTCTTTGACTTCTTCTAAACCCAGATCATTTTGCTGCTGTTGATCTAGATTATGATTGTGTTAAAGTTCTCCGATCAGCTATACTGTTTTTACTTTCTAATTGGGGGTTTCTTTGTTGATTCAGTGTGTTTTTTTACTCTCTTATCCAGCTTGTGATGGTGTTTCTCCATAGTCCATATTATCATTATGTTGCGATTGTTTAGTCTCTGATCTCTTTTGGCTGTTTTGCCCTTTACACACTCAAGCGTTTATTTTGCTCTGCGTCATGAGCTCCTTGCGTCTTTTGCGTTAAATAACTAGAGCACAGACACTCCTGAACACTAGATGTCACTTTGGAGAATTGAAATTAAAATTTGAATTCAAAATGATGACCGATCGCTTATCTGTAGAAAAGACAAACTTCGTTTTCTGGAAAACAAACCACGTTTTATTAAAACTGGTTTTAGGCGCACGATTTTGAGTTTATACCCAGAATCGCATGCAAATCGGGATTCGTACAGACGAGTGACTACCGCACAGACTGAAGTACAAATGACTCGCTCTGTGAGTCACAAGCTAGCGAGATGCATCTCAGATATCTGCGTCTGTATCACAAACGTGCAGTGTGAATAAAATAATGTCTGATTGTCTACAACGAAGCGTTGCAGAGGCATAGGATACAAGGACATACGGCGATATAAACAATATTTTCGGTTCCAAAACAGTTTTTTTTATTCAATAAATGGATTAAAAACTTTTGTGCTCCCATTTTGATAATAATCCCGGTCTTGCGCATCAGAGTGGCACACGTGACCGCTGTTTTCAAATTGGTGCTTGGTTGTGAGACGCAGTTTAAAAACATGGATGCCGTTCTTTTGTCTACAGTCATGCCGTGTGAAATCCTCTACTGTTTAAATTCAGCAACGACTGGTAGCTTCTCCAGACAGGCTCTGTAGTCTCTTCTGCCCCTCTGGGAGTACAACTCCTCGCTTTGTTCTTGAGCGCCGTCTATTGAAGACGGGGAAAAAAACGGCTCGGTGCGTTTCTTGAAAAATGACGCAGTGTTTTTTTTCCCGCTGGTGTCTATAGTTACATTAGCGCCATGTAATTATGGCTAAATACTTACTACACCCAGCCCCTGCATAAAAAAAACGCATAAGTGTGTAAAGCAGAGGTGTCAAACTCGTTTTCACCGAGGGCCACTTTAGCATAATGGCTGTCCTCAAAGGGCCAGATGTAACTTATAAATGTAAAACAATGTAGTCAAATGTAATGTAAAATAAATTTTACTACTCCTTAATGTTAAATAATTTATTATTTAAACTTATTCAAGTGACAATTCAGCTGCATAGAAACAATTGTATGCTTGTTGTTCTAATATAAATCCTTTTGATTTTTGTCAGCTTATGAAAAACCACATAACTCTATTAATGAAGGATCAAACTGTCCAAGTGAATAAAGAAAATAGCATTTTTGTAATTTGTTAAGCGAAAAAAAGAAGGGAAAAAAAACCTCACAGACTGAAGACGATGCATATAATTATCATCTTTTATCATCAGGCTCAAGAAACAGATAAACTATTAGCTGTTGCCCATTTCACATCTTGAAATTTATTTTAGTGTGAGAAATCGGAGGTGTGGAGTGAGAGATCACTCAAATGCGAGAGTCTTACGTTCAATGTGTGAGAAACGGCAGCTCTGCAGTTTCACTCGTGAGAAGCACTGCTGTGGCTACTGCATAAGGCATTGTGGGAAATGTAGGGGTTTTTTTTAAGACACTCAAAACTTTTATGCTCTCGCGGGCCACATTAGATTACATGGCGGGCCACATCTGGCCCGTGGGCCTTGAGTTTCACACATGTGGTGTAAAGGCTAATGAATACTTTCCCAGTCCAGTTTGACTTTATCCTGATTATAGCTCTTAGATCCAAATTTTGGGGATTTTTTCCCACTTAATCATGGAATGCAATGTACTTAATGTTTTTTTTTTTTGGTTCTTGCTCAGAAGAACCCTTTCCTTAAGTGATTTTTCTTGTTTTTTTCCCCCTGTGATTGTGCACGTGTTGAGTGCTAGATGCTTTTTTACTTAAATTTACTTATAGATCAGATGTACTCAGGAATTAAGATCGGCTCTTTATCTATATTTCTTCACCTAATGCATATTATTTACTATCATTCTTTTATTTGCATTTTCTAATGCTATATAGTTCTCAGCTTATAATGTTGTGTATTTCATTCAGAACCTTTAACTGTATTTTTACTGTACGTCAGCCGTTAAGACCTGAAGCAAAGTCGAGATTAGATTTCTGCATTCATAAGAGTCTTGAGCAGCTTTTGATCTTCTTCTGTTTCAGAGTAAGTTCTTTAAGTTGTTTGTCAGTCAGAGTGCTGTGTTTAATATGAATACGATCCCTATTAAGAGTAATTGACAGTGTTGATTAAATGAATCCTCTTATTGACTGGTTTGTTGTACAGCCAGTTACTGTGGAAATGATTACAAAATCAGAATAGAGCCAGATTTAAGAGTTATTAATTCTCCAAATCCTCTGCTCTCCTGAAAATATCCTTGATTACACAATGACATTTGGTTTCTCAGGTGAAGCATGTTGGTTCTCAGTCCAAGTGTGTGTTCTGACGTAAGAAACCATGCTCCACATTTAGTGAGCATCTTAGATCCGCTTGGTAGTTCACGAGTTCATTGAAGTGAATCCTCTTAGCCTAAAACTTTTGCTTCCCTAAATATGTGCACCTTTAACCTTCAGACAGAAATGCACTCCTCTAGGATCTAAATCTATCACACAGACAAACAAGCGTATGCAAAAATAGTTTATCTGGTATCTTGCACACAGATTTTTTGAACAAACAAAATGATAAGAGCTTTCGGTTAAAAATAGCTCAGTGCACCATGGTAAAAGTCTTCATTACCATCTTGACTATAAAAGCCTAATGTTTTAAAGATGGGTTTCATGGATGCCTTTCACTAAATATACTGACTTCATTTATTATCCATTTTCCACATATAAAAAATACGTTTATCTATGTGTAAGTTAATCCAAATTGAGTCTGAATAACTTCACAGAAGGAACCGCGATTATGAAGAGAACAGTTTACCCAAAACATTGAAATGTTTCAGGAAAACCATGATGCATAGTTCTATGGTTTCTGTGTAACTTTGGATCTGTTTGCAGACAAGGTTGTCAACATTGTCATTTTCAGCAGAAGTACTCATTAGGTGGACCCTCTGTGCGAGCTGTGGACTGAGAGTCAACACTGGACCGAGCTGAGAGCAACCGGTTGGATTCGTCTGGATGGAGCCGTGTCAAAAATTCCCCCTCCATATTCTTAGGTTTGGCTCCCGGCCCCAATGTTTCAAAGGTAACATAGGAATCCTGCAAGTCCTGGTTACGACGACCCAACAGCTTCTGAATCCGGCGCTTGATGGCCCCGCAGCAGACAATAAGTGTGAGGGGAACTGCTATCACACAGGCCACAGTGATCACCACCACATTGATCAGCTTTTGGGTCCCACTAGCGCTTGCAGCCTCATCTGTCGAGAAGATCACACACTGCTCCTTCCGGGGAACCAGCCCTTTTACACATACACACGCAATGTACTTTGTCCGTGGAACAAGACCCTCAATGGTGATGCGGTTGCGACCTGCTCCCACGTTGATGCGCCGCATATCCCGCTCACCAAAAACGGCATACAGCACACTGAAGGCTGTTGTGTTGGTTGCAGTAGGTGCTCTCCAGTTGAGTGAGACTGTGTGGTCAGTGTCCCCAATCACCTTCACAGACCGCACGACTCTGCGCTCATTGCCCTGCAGCGAAGAGGCACTGGGGTCTGGTCCAATAAGAATCTCTGCCACTGGGGTCTTGGGTTCTGTAGCTGCTGCTTCTACTGAAGATGGAGGTGGCTGATTCTCACCCCCTGAGGCACTAGAGCTCTCAACCTGTTGCGGGCCACGCTGTTTTGAGAGCGGCTCAATGATGGGCATGGGGCCTGGGGTGGCAGGGGAGGGCATGTAGCGTGCAATGGGTTGTTCTTGGTAGGCAGCCCTCTCCAGACCTTTCTTTCCCTGGTTCCTGGAGACCATAGGGTCAATCTGCCAGGTGTCTGAGATTACCAGTGTGATCTCTGCATCAGCAATACCCAACAGGTTTGAAGCCCTGCAGATGTACTTCCCAGAGTCTTTGAATGTCACTGTAGGAACACTCAGGATGGACCAAATGATGCCCTCCTTTGATACCTCCTGTTGGACTGGAGCAGAAGACATACAAATGTTACAATTAGATTTTTGCTTCGTTATCCATTGTTCTGGATTGGCCTTCTTGAAGAAAAATGATTTTGGACCTACCTGTGGCATCTGTGGGCTTCCCATCAGCCCGAGCCCAGGTCAGCGTTGGCTCTGGGACACCGATGGTTCCACAGCGCAGAAGGACGTTGTTTCCGACTGAACTTCGAACCCGAGCTACAGCAGTGTGGACGCGGGGAGCCTGACAGCGACGCATGTCCGCGTCAGAGACTAGAACTCCAGATAGAATCTCTGGCTTGGAACAGCGCAGATCTGAATCCATGAGGGCCACCGCAGGCCAGGGAAACTTCCCAAGCTGACCCAACTCAAACAGCCGGCAATCACAAAGCCACGGGTTGTCATGCAGACCTATGTACACATACAAATAAATTAGATACAAATTACATATTTAGAATCTTATAAAAACATAGTCTGATATATTCAAGAGTTAATTTCTTTTCATTTGGAAGAATATAACTAATGAAAATCTCTATTATCTCAGGAAGTTTGAATGTTACTTGAGACAGGATTTCTTATCTTTCACTTTTTCATGGTATTGTAATTATGTGACCAACACCTTTGTATAACTGTCCAAATACCTGAGGTTTTTATATAATAAAAGGAAGGAACCCAATTGTGTGTCTAATGGTCAACAACAGAAGAAAGGAAATCATTTTTAAGATTACAATAAGAAAATGTAATAAATGTGATCTATTTTGTTGACATTTCTAGGGCAAAATGGAATTCATACCAGTAAACACTGACTCGAAGTAAACCTGACTTGTGGATTGAACTCACCCAGAATCATACTGGCAGTGTCAGGGTCTGGGCCAGGTTGCAACATGGCCCAAGCAGACAGCAGTGGCATTGGCAATGTGGTCAGTTGGTTTCCAGAAAGGTCCAGATAGGTGAGGTTGCCACAGTAGCTGCCAACATCTGGTGGCAGGGTAACCAGACGGTTCTGTTGTAGGTCTAAGAGCCGCAGACGAGGAAGGTCTTGTAGCACCTCCCAGGGGAAATTCCCAAGCTGATTTCTGTCCAGCCGGAGCTCTTCCAATGACACAAGCCCACGGAAGCTTCCGGAACCAATGCGATCGAGAGCATTAGAAGAGAGCCATAGGACCCTGAGATTTGCCAGCAAACGCAAGCTTCCAGACTGTATGCGGCGCAGAGAAGTTCCCTCAATCCTTAGCCGCGAGGAGTCTTTTGGAACATCCAGAGGAACCTCTGTGAGATCTGGATCAGTGCAAAGAACACTCCTATAACAAACAAAGGTTCATTACACATTTACAGAACACATTGCTGACCAGCTCTTGACATTGAAACCAGAACATTTACACGAATATTTGACTTTCAATGTGCTTTTTAACTGCAGGATGACTGATAAAGCTGAGCTCTGAAACAAGGGTTCTAACAAACAGCAGATTAGAAACCACAAAGACAAGTTAATCCAGCATCAAAACACAACGGATGACAATCTTGTGATTCAAACAAAGTCACAGACCACAGGTTCCTAGATAAAAGCCTCTGTGATACAACATGTCTGCAGGCTTGCTTCTGTAGGGTTTACTTCACCACTTAATAGTGTGCTAGTGGTTCTCACCTGGACTTGACTCCATCGCCCTGCTTGTGGTTGAAGCACCTGCACTGTGTGGGACATGAGGAGCAAAGGAGAGGAATGGAAAAAAAAGCAAGTGCAAAGCACAACAGCATTTTCCCGGGCAACATCCTGCTGTCCAGTTGAGCTAAATCTCTTACTCCTGAAGAACAGCTCCAATCAGCATCATGCTATCTGATCTAGATGGGGAACTCCAGCACTGGTAACATCTCCATTGTAGTAATACTAATAGGAGTGCTGTCTTCTTTCCTGCAGCATGTTCCACACTGGCCCTTTGAGTATACCTGCAGTTCAGGCCTAGGCTTCTCTGTTCTGTCTAGCCTGTGTTGAGCACTTGTTTCCAAGTCTCATCTCGTCTGTGAAGCTGCAGATAAAGAATGCAGAGCAGATTAGAGAGAGGCTTTATGTAGTGCACTTTTCTCTCTCAGCCTGTCTCTCTTTCTCTCTCTCTCTTTCATTCTCTTGCTCTGTCTCTATACAGATAAAAAGCACAGAGAAGATTAGAGAGGGGTTTATGGGGTATTTTCATTTACAAGATTACTCTTATTCCTAGAAGCTCATAGGTTGTGAGTAAATACAGAACTGCTTCTGATTGGATGGTTAATTATACACTTGGGATTGGATGGTGCCTTTGTATTCTCTGCCTCTGATTGGTGGAGGATTTGTTTGATTTAAATGTTGTATAAATCAGCGTGGAGAAACTGTGTTGTCTCACTTGAGTTTTTCAAAGAAGTGTATTTACGTTTGTCAGAGTGACGATGAGTAGACACAAAAGATTAAAGCCAGTTGTTTTATTATCAATTACAGAGATTTGCTCTAAAACAAAAATAATATGTGTTTAAAATCTTCTATACTCACTTCTCACATCATACTGTCTATTCATGTAATCCACTCACTTGATGTTGAGATTAAGGCCCTGTGTGGGCCATGCCATCACTTCCAGTACTTCTTGTTCTTCTACCATTCTTTACTGTTTGAGTACTTGCTGATACTCAATATTGAACCTTCTGCTAAAGCCCAAATATTTCACATTTTAATTCATCAATCCAGAGCATCTGCTGTCATTTTTTCTGACATTCCCGTGCATGCTTTATTCACTTTTCCCGTGACTTGGGACTTTTTGACTGCAACAATACCATGAAGACCACTTCTGACCACAACGTCTCCAGACATAAGATGGGTGTTTTGGCATTGCTTTGCTGTGAAGTTGCTTGTGTCTGGCTGCTGTGCTTAATCTTGCCATGTCTACCAAGCCTACTGAATAAAACATTTGTGCTATATATAAATTGGTTTACGCTTGTGTGTGGAAGATAACAGGGGTTGAATGTTTCTTGTAGTTGGCCACAAGATTTGCACACTTCTCAGATTTTGTCCAAGTCCTCCAAGGCCATGTCCACCAATGGTTCGTTTAAAAAAAAATGTGTTGGCAGTTTTCATAAATGTTAAATTTTACTAAAACTGTACTGTATTTACATGTGGATTAAAAAAAAACGGCAAAGAAAAATAAAGTACTTGTGTACAGAGTTTTTTGATCCCTATAAATCAACAAGATTTCTGGCTTCCTGGAGTCTTTGATGCAGATAACTAGCTTGGATTAGGAGCCTCTCTTAAAGGGGGTATCATTTCATTCCCTGTAGAAAAGACCTTTGTCTACAAAAAGGTCAAAATCTCACAATGGCCGAGACTAAAGATCATAATTTAAGGACATAATTGTAGACCTTCATGAGGCAGAAAGGGACGCTTACAAACAGGAGTGGGAGAGGGAACTTCTTAAAATGTCAGCAACTTTGTGGCCAACTGCAACCACTGGGTTTGCCAGGAAGGATTAAGTCATAGTATTGTGGTCGAATAGCTTTTTCACTAATTTCACGCTCTTGTGTGGAAATCAAGGGCGCTTGTCTTGAGGCAGGACTGGAGGTAAACAGCAAAGAGTGACTTCTGTGCTTTACAATATCGAGATAATCAAGAACCTGTGGGATGAATGTGTTGTGTGCAGTGTAAAGCAGCAGGAGGCAGCACAGAGCAAACAACAAGCAAGCAGCCAATTGGACGTTCAAGTGAAGATTTCTTCATTTCAGTCTTTAATGTGAGCATCATTTCTCCAAACACACACTTGATTCGTGCGACTAAAATTCTGTCAGAACAATTATCATATTTCTTTCAGTTTTACATTGATGTATATTTTCTCAGCTGCATTCATTATAATAAATGACTTATAAACACTCTCCCACTCAGCTGAAAGAGTTTACTCAGATTACATTCAGCTCGGCTCATGAAGGGTCTGTTCATTGTTTCCCAATGGCTTTAAGATCTGAAATCTGAGAACAAAGAAGCAGTTTCCTCACACAAAGTCTGCAGTACTTGTACTGAGCTGAACCTATATACTCAGAAAGAAAAGCCCATATAGGGAGAACACACAGCTGAGATTGATTATCAAACTTTGATCCTCAGCAGGAAAACTAGAGTTGATTTTCACTCTGGTGTCAGTGTCGGTTCATTGATCCATCTAGAGCTCTCTTGTTTGTTCATGCAAATGTTTTTGGGTTGGCTCGTGAGATAAACATTGAGCGGTTTGGAGGTCTATTTAAATGAATAGTTTTAGCATTTCTTTTCAAAAAAGTTAGTATGTATATCTAGAAGCTCTGGGCTGCGTCTGGACACGTGAACGCGTGCAGCTGCTGTGATTTCACAAACTTCTGTGGACTTAAAACATTCCAAGAGGGATTGTACAGCCTTTAAATCTTTCACACACTCTCACACACATGCAGAAAGTTTTACACAGTGGATCTGCAGAGGGATAGCAAGAGAGACACCAGGGAAATGGCTTCGTACGCGTTACCGGAGGGATTCAGTGACTTTGACATGTTCGCCTTTGGGTCAGCACTGCTGGTGGGCGGTGAGTGATCAACAGCTGTGTATTAAACTAGGATATTTTTTGGGGTGGGAAGATGATGGAGCAGAGGGACATCTGAAAAAAAAATTCAGCTAAAGTATCCATAGACTTTTATCCATTTTTTATAATCATATTCATGTTTTTTTAAATCTGGGCAAATAATGCTGGAATATCTATATGCAGCTATTTTCTTCCATTTAAATAGTAACGGTCACATTTAAAATGTTTAAAGAAAAAAAAAATGACATAGATGACTGTACGTTTGTCAAATTTGTCCATTATTTATCCCATACTGGTAAAGAAAATACATTTCAGCATTTAAAACTAAATTTGGACAATGTTATAAAGAATTTGTTACCAAATGTTAAAAGTGACACTTAAATTCACCATTTTTAAAATTTTTGTTCACAAAAATGTATATATCCAAGAATACTGTGTAAGAAAGATGACTAATTCAGCTAAAATTATATTTCAGATGAAATGGCTAATTCATAGTATTTCATTATCTGTTTGAAAACTTCAAATCCATAAGAAAATTTTCTTGAACCTCACCATGTCAAAGTGTTATGTGAAGATAAATTATACACTTGAATGTCCCAAAGATTTTCAATTAGTCAAAAGTTCAGAACTATTCAATAAAATTCCTAGGATGCAAAGTTAGAGGGCACAGTAGGGGCCAAAAGCCAAGACAACCTGGCAACTGTGCCACCTGATCTTTTCTTGAATACTTGGACACAGTAGGGGTTTACAACATGCTAGTTCAACAAGCCTTCATCCAGGGTGCAAAGACATGGGCTTTGGGGGATCCCACTCTGGTGTTTGCAATACTGCTTCAAAAGCGGAGCAGTTCAGTTACGTTTTTAATAATTAAACTGTCTTAGAACAATGTTTATTGATTATAACAGAATTTAGAATACCATAACTTTTACGTAAATGTATAAATCTTGTGACTTGGGCATCCTTATCAAGTGTGGCTATTTTCTTGGTATAACCCAAATGAGTTAAGATGACTTGTGTTCTTTTTGCCATGGTTGGTAGTTATGCAATGATAACTGCTAACTTTTTTTTTTTATTCTGCCAATAAGTGAACAATCACTAACGCATTTTGCACCGCAGGGCCAGTCATGGATGAATTTTTTCCATGTTTTTACATTGTATAATTCATAATGATGTTATACAAAACCCCAAATTTCACATGAAATATCACATTGTACACATTTTTGAGAGCCCCCAAATCATGTTTTCAGGGCAGACAAGCCTTATATAGGTGAGTAGTTCGCATCCTACAATCAGTGCATGGTTCAGGATCTCCAGTAATGATTCTGGGGACAAACAGAACTTTATAAAGCAACAGACCAAACCTCTTTTGAATAGTGTGTGATTTGTGAAGGCTGATCTTTGTATTCTTGCAAGCTGTTGGTTCCATAGTCAACAAACACTTGTTCACTTGGTGTGTTTTTACCCCCTGTCTTTTTGCAGGATTGTTGGGCTTCTTCCTGAACCTGATCTCAGTTGTGGCTTTCCTTAGGGTTCGAGAGATGCAGACCCCCAATAACTTCTTTGTGTTCAACTTAGCATTAGCGGACTTGGGACTCAACATCAATGGCCTGGTTGCAGCTTATGCTAGCTACCTCAGGTACAGATTTCAACAATAGCTAGGGCCTGAAGCGATCATGCTGGCATACAAACCTAAGATACTAACACTGTCATTTATTCTGACTAGAGCTTAAAATACACTGAACAGATTTTTATATACCAGTCTTGACTAGACCCTCAATGACCACTACATGAGCACCAATAACAGACCCTGACTAGAGCACAGACAATTGTTGACCGCAGTTAGAGCATCACTGATTAATCCCGACTAAAGCTCAAGATACTTTGAATAGAGCTTCACTCACCGAACCTGACTACATCACTGACTAGATAAAGCCCAACTTGTCCAGACAAACACACAGCATTTCCTGACATCATTGTCATTGTGTTTCCTGCTTCAGGTATTGGCCTTTTGGCTATGAGGGTTGCCAGATTCATGGTTTTCAGGGAATGGTGTCTATTCTTGCTGCCATCAGTTTTCTAGGAGCCATTGCTTGGGACCGCTATCATCAGTATTGCACCAGTGAGAGTCTGCTAATGGTACCTATTGCTACTTCTCATCAGTAGCACCTTTGATCATGTCTGTTTGCATGTTCAGAACAGAAGATGTTCTGGAGTACATCGGGCACAATCACCTGCATCATATGGGGTCTGGCTATATTCTGGGCTGCCATGCCTCTGCCAGCAATTGGCTGGGGTGTGTTTGATTTTGAGCCCATGAAGACCTGCTGTACGCTGGACTACACTATGGGAGATAGGTAACCTTGACACCAATGCTCTCCTGATCTTTTTGACATTGGACCGTAATCAAGACTAAGTGTATTTATGTTTAGAGCTTACATCAGCTATACAGTGACCATTACTGTGCTGTATTTGGCATTTCCAATCATCGTGCTGCAGTCGTCCTACAGCTCCATCTATGCATACTTCAAGAAAACGCACCTTTTTAAGGTACTCAATCACACAGTACTGAGAGAACTTTTTTAGCACAAAACTGGGGGAACTCTGATACACTACAAAGTTAACAATTTTAAAGGCTTATTTACTTTAGGAGTAAACCCTGTTCAAACTGGGTTTAAATTAGCTGTGGATCTTGGGGGATTTGTTATAATTACAGAGGTATTTTACCTTAGCAAGTTGATCATGTAATTTGTGTAGAAAAATTCCATTATTATTTTCAAGCTACTTTTCACCAACGTTCAAAGTCCTGAAATAATACAAATCCTGCACAATCTTTGTGGTTTGTGTATTTCATCTGAACTTAATTTTTTTGTTGGTTAATTAACTATTAATTCTCTTGTGACATGTACATGAAACAGCCTAGGTTTCACAAGTGAGATTTATTTGCAGTTGTGCATACTATTAACCTCTAATCCAGCACATTTCATTCGTTTCGAGGGAAAAAGTTGTATTTAATCATGAACAATGGCCCCTTGATTAAATTGAAGCCAGGATTAAATGAGCAGTTTGTAGCCAAAACTGGTACTGCCATTTAAAAAATACACAGAGCACATTATCTCCTCCCCTTCGAGTGTAGGTTGGCGGAATGTTGAATTACAAAAGGCTTCTATGGCAACTGACATAAAGAGGATGCAGTGGTGTAAGGAGTACTGACATATCCTACTCAAGTAAAAGTACCATTATTTGCCATAAAAAGCAAAGAAAGCTGAGTAAAAGTATCTGTTCTAAACACGACTCAAAGTACAAGTAAAAAGTAGCTCTTCTAAAACGACTCAAAAGTAATGTGTAGTGAGTATCATATCAATGCCATTTTCTAAAGGGTGTAAGATAGAAATAGAGAAGAGCTAGAGAGAGAGAAAGAGAGGAAGGTCACATACGTGCCTCGAACCGACACAGTGCTACCCACTGTGCCACCGTGCCGTCCTCTAGTGGTGCAATCTAGTGACATTAAGATGAAATGCACAGGTGGCACACCACTGTATTCCTGCATCCAAACATCAACTAGCAATTCCATGCTAAATGTTCTTCCTCTGAACTATAATGAATAAATACCATGTTATTTTGTTATGGTCATTTCAATTACTCAGCTTCATACATGCTGGACTAAATGAACAATACTAAAGTTAATTATTGGTTGACAATATTTTAAATGCCTGTGCCTTTAAGTGCCTGTGCCTTTCTCAAGGTCCATGAAAAATTTCTGTACTCTGCCCTTTTTCAGCAGTCTCCATCTTTCAATAATTCTGTATTTTCAGAATCAAACGTTTTGTTTAGCACTGTTAGGCACCATGCAGTTCAGTACATCTGGCAACCAATGACAATCTACTGAGTCAATTATTGGTGAAAAGGTGAGAAGCAATGTATCAGACCAAACAAGTTGTAAACATTTTTTGTGAGTCTCAACTAAGATTTTAAAATCTAATTCAAATCCTATTTTAGCTGAAAAAGTACTGTCAGTAATATTATTATGTTAACCGAATATGATTCATTGGTGCCTTGTGACATGTAATCAATTTGTGGGCATCATGTAAACGTTTTTGAGCTGTAGAAGGAAACCTGAAAACTTGGATTAAACTTCAGTTCTGTGCGATTACACATGCTATGAAGAATATTCCTGAGTTCAGGAGAAACATCTGCAGCCCAAGGTTGATCTGAGGTTCTAGAAAACTGCAGGAGGGCTGTGGATTTTGGGGTCCTTCAGGTAAAGTGAGACAAAAAAACATTTAGGTACTTATTTATCATAGATACTAAGGTACTCAACAGACAATGTTGAATATTATCATATGGTTTTACTTGGGACAGTAGTAACACAGATGAATTTTCTTTTCTATAGAGTGCAGTGTGTAGGTAAATAGAGTTCCTGACTTATAAACGTCTTTGTCTTGTTCTTCTTTCCCCCAATCCCCACATGCTCTCTCAGTTTAATACAGGTATTCCTCTGAAGGCATTGTTATTCTGCTGGGGGCCATATACTGTCATGTGCGTTTATGCTTGCTTCGAGAATGTCACCTTTATTTCACCAAAGCTTCGCATGGTAACAGAATAATACTCCTTTGAAAAGTTGATCTGTGCTGTTCAGATTAATTGGTTCTGATGGTGATGATTTTTTCTCATCAGCTTCTACCGGTGCTGGCCAAGACGTCTCCGATATTCCATGCGGTGTTGTATGCATATGGAAACGAGTTCTACCGTGGAGGCATTTGGCAATTTTTGACTGGACACAAGTCGGCCGAGCATAAGAAGTAACTGACAAAAAGAGGATAAGGAGAATATTAACAGCAATGAGAGCAAAGGAGAGAATAACTCAGAAGAAAATAAAGAACTGAAAAATGAACAACTGTGTATTATTCCAGATGATTAGCCCCCCCCCTCCCCCTTCCATATTAACCCAGGACAAATTAAGCATTGTAGGGTTTAGACATTCTTTCTAAGTATTGATCAGTGCCTCAAATTTTTACATTTCTTAACTTCTTTTTAAGCTCAAGTTGCCAATTGGGAGTTGAACCATGTGTTAGCATAAGGTTTCTGTCGTATGATCTGTGTTTGTGTTCAGGCTGTCCGATGGTCATTATATGTAGTTTTAACATCCAGTGTTTTAGGACGAACAGTGTATTAACTGCTCACTCTGCAGCCAAATAAAAGATCTGTTCACTATTAAACCTCAATAAACAGATTCCAGGAGGCTTGCTTCCCATTAACTCACTGAGCTAGCATCGCTAATGTTGCTAATACTGCTAGCATGGCTAATCCACAGAGTACTCTGTTTACACGGGCTTATCTTTATTCACACTTTCTACATTTCTCTCTCTTATTTTTCTAAACATGCAGGATTTCTGTGACAGGTTGCCCCAGGACATCGAGGTTTTCCAGATTATAAATTCTCCAGGGTTTAATCTTTTGTAATTCTCTCGATTCTGTAGGAGAGTGTGTGAGCGACCCATGGCCAGCCACATTAATGCTCTGCTGATCCCCTGCTCATGGCTTGTTCACAAACATTCTGCCCCACTTCCTCTAGGTCACTGTAGTGCAGCATTTCACACACATGCACACGCACGCACACGCACGCGCACACACACACGCACACGCACACACACACACACTCTCTCTCTCTCTCTCTCAGCATGTTTGCACACAGAGGCCCATTCTATCTCTGTTCTCCTGATGTGTTACTGGTCTCATAATCAGGATTAACCTGTCGCTCTTCTGAGAAACACAGATTTGCAATCACATAAATAACACCCACTCTCAGAAAAAACATCCTCAATCATGCACCCTGAGAAAAAGCATTCTTACACACTCCAAAATACACTGAGCTAGGAAAATGTTCCAGCTTCAGGATTTACTGATTATAACCCTGTCTTAGTCATGTATGTTTTTTTCCCCTTGAGTGTGTTTGTGCTGAGTGTTTCTCATCACTTGTACACCTCTTGAGTGTATTTTTAGAGGTCAAGGTTCAGATCAATCAGCTCAATAATTAACCGAGAGGAAACACCATGCAGCACCTGAAAAGAGAAGTGCATACACCTTTGTATTGAGGGAGCAATTGAAACCACAGGCAAATGCTGTATTTTCTGAATGCATTTCATATATTCATGAAACCTGTAACTTTTCTTTGTCACATTGCTTTGCAGGTACTCTAAAACATTTGTGGTTTCACCACATTTGGGTCAAAACGTCAATGGCCATGATTGACTTCCTGGAATTTGCAGTTTTTTATGCAATTTTACCAAAGTTGTCTAGTCTTTCATTTAGATGAAAACCTACTTTTTCGCATATTTTGTTTGTTGCTGATTTTTACTTAATTGGGTTGATCTATCTATTGATAGATTGCTGTAAAGATTTAGGTGGAATAATTTTTACCAAACACTGCACGAACAGTGCCAATAAATGGCCAAAGTGTATAAACCTTTGAATAATGCAAGTACTAATAGAACTGACCGTATACTTATTTCCTCTCATTATTGCTATAGCCAATGTCTTTGTTTACTCATCCATTCTTATTGATGTTTTTCGTTATAAACTTATTTAAGCTTAATTGGCCCTGGGTAACTGCTTTACCCTTATATTTAATAGTATTATTGTTTTTTATTATTATTTTTACTGCATTTTCACTTTCAGTAGTTTAGCCAGGGCCAATTTGTTAGTACAAATAGCACCTCTAGGGATAAGAACCCTCAAGCTTTAACACTGGGCTTAATCTGTGTGCTTGTATCTAGAGCAAATCAGCTCAGGACCTCAAACACTACTGTTGTGCAAGAGTTTTAGCTGAGATTGTAAATTCACATGCTCAGTGTCTCTCCTCCAGATAAACACCACCACCTAGTGTTCTGTCAGGTAAAGGAATCTCAGATCACCTGCCCCATCCACTTCCCAACTCGAGTGTCCAGCAGGCGTCAGTGTCTTGTTACAGTTCTTCCTACTACGTCTTTCAACATTGGATCCAACTGTGATAGAGCTTTAGTTATGTTGAAGAATGCGCACCATCTACAATCAACATGAACAGAATTCTCCACTCAATGATTCATAGAACCAGGCTTTAGAGACCCACCTATGGTATGTACGGCTCCCTGGTTGCCCGATAAGCATACTGTGGGGCCCTGTCAATCAAGTGTCAGTCCTCCAAGTATGCACGCCATCCAAAACTGAATAGTAACATCTGGTAGTTTGCTGCATGGACAGCAGACCCATGCGAAATAAGTATGCATCAGGGGAGGGTAATGATGTCTTTCTTATTGACTTACTTAAGCGCTGTATAGCCCCTGGATTGCACAACAATGAAACAGAAAGTGCTACCAGCAGTGGGTGACATCGAACTGAGAGTATCTGACAAAAGTATGTGGTGAGGACTAGCTTGCAACAGTACAGATGCCTTTCAAGGAGACTCCAATAAAAAAGCCAACGAAGCTGCACTGTTAGGATTAGCTCGGATGCACTTATGCCGAATGATCTTATATATACAGTACAGATATACAGATTTCCTCCGGGGTGAGGAAATCAGAAAGCTCTCCACTGAGAGAGAATTGAAAAGAGAGAAAATAATGAATATGGATAGCTCATTGATGTTATTGGTCTTGAGCTGCCTTGAACGTCCAAAGCTTCAACAGAATGTCTTCCATGGGCTCGAAGGGTTAATGAACGTATGGATGTATTGCCCAACCACAGTGCCTTTAAAACACACGTGACATGCAGCAATAAGAGCTATGTAGACTTTAATGTGGAAGCTCAAAGCAGTGGTTACTGAGCATTGGTGAGTTACTAGATGGTACTTCCAACACCAATCTTTAAAGGCATACAGTCATACAGTGAGTGCTAGAGTAGAAATGTATTCTGAATGGTTACAATGACATAAATAGAGAGCCCCATAGTGTCCTGTTTCATCCACTCACAGGCCAGGCTCAGAGAGAGACCCACCCTGGATATGTATAAACATTATTTACCCATTCACTTTTGACAGAGGGGCCACACAGTATGTTTATCGGGCAACCAGGGAGCCGTACATATCATACCTGGTTCTATGAATAATTGAGTGGAGAATTCTGTTCATGTTGATTGTAGATGGTGTGCATTCTTCAACATAACTAAAGCTCTATCACAGTTGGATCCAATTTTGAAAGACGGAAAATGAAGAATTGTAGCAAGACACTGACGCCTGCTGGACACTCGAGTTGGGAAGTGTTCTGTTTTTACCTAACAGAACACTAGGTGGTGCTGTTTATCTGGAGGAGAGACACTGAGCATGTGAACTTTCGATCTCAGCTAAACTCTTGCACAACAGTAGGCCACCTGGGCAAAAACAGAAGGAGTCAGTCTCCCACAGTTCCCTGACTCTGCTCGGAGTGGTGGATATCCAGCAGAGCGTGAAAGTAAAGGAACTCTCCAAACTGCTTAAGTGTTAGAGAAATTAATGGTATGCAATGGGTATATAAAATAGAAGAATATTGGGATTGACTAATCAATAGAATTGAAGCGCATTTACTATAAGATTTAATCGTTCTACTGATAAAAGTTCATGATTGGTCGAACAGTTTCTAATGCTACTCTGAACATAAGAAGAGAAGAAAAAGAGGAGTTACTCCCCTCCCCTATATCTCTCTTTTAACCACTGCCCAACACCCAGCTCTCTCTCTCTCTCTCTCTCTCTCTCTCTCTCTCTCCCTCTCCCTCAAAATCCCACACCCCATCTCTTCCTCCCTCCCTCCATCTCTCTCTCTTTGATGGAAGAACTGCTGTGAGCCACAGGTGACATGAGGATGTGTAATCTCAACACAAATACAGCCACTGAATGAATGAAGGAACTCGGATGGGCAGTTACGGACTAAGTGAGAAGATAGGAGAAAAAAAACTGTTTTAACAGACCATGGGATCAGGACAGCGGGAGAAGTTCATGGACCATCAACAGGCAGGAAACTTAAAAGAAAGAGCAGATACTCTGGATGTGCTGAAGTTATTCAGAGGTTTGGAAAACTAAACTGCACACATGGAGAAAACATTCTGTTTTATTCTTCATTTGAACCCTTTGGTGATGTTTTGCTTCAATGACACTCACTGCACAGTTGGATTGAAGAGTGAACTTACACATCCTTCAGAAACTGTAATCACTCAGACCTGTCCACGATAATCTGGATCACACTGGACTGAACCATATTGAACTGAATCACACTGGTCTTTGTGATACTGGATTACGTCATATTGAACCGAATCGCACTGGACTGAATCACATTTAAATGAACTGCAATGGATTGAATCACAACCGACGAAACATCATTGAACTGAGTCACTTTGATTTGAATCAAATCTAAACAAATAAAACTGAATCTCCATGCACTGATTCTTACTCAAAACAAATCAAATGTACACAACATCATAACCAAAGAAAAGCATCAGTGAGATTCTCAGTTATGTGTTCTGTGTGAACTGCCACTTTTGGAGGTTGATACTGGAACTACTGAATCTGCAGAGACGCATAGGTTCCTTGTTTCCATGGATAGCGTCAGTTCTCCCAGCTCTACTGGATCTCAGCTCCCTGGGTCAGGTGGTTCCAGTAAGCCCAAGCCTATCCTGGCACATGACGAGCGACGGAGAGTGCTGGTTTTGGTGTGTTTGGCACTACTGTTGGACAACATGCTGTACATGGTGCTGGTTCCACTGGCACCGGTTCTGCTCTCTGAGCAGGATCTGGACCGGGCTGGCCTGCTATTTGGATGCAAGGCAGCATTGCAGCTGTTGGCAAGCCCGGCAAGCGGGACACTTGTGGACAGGGCTGGTGCTGAGCGGCCATTGCTACTGGGTCTGGTGCTGTTGTGCCTTTCAGCTGGAGCACTATCACTAGTGCGAAGCTTCGGAGCTCTGTTGGGAGCGCGGGTGCTGCAGGGACTCGGGTCAGCTCTCACTGGTGCTGCAGGCACAGCTCTGATTGCCCAGCGCTTCCAAGAGGAGGCAGAGCGAGCAAGGGCTCTAGGGCTAGCACTGGCTGGTGTGTCCCTGGGCAGCCTGGCAGCCCCTCCTTTTGGTGCTGCACTGTTTGAGTTAGCAGGTGCTAGACTGCCCTTCCTAGCACTGGCAGGAATGTGTCTGCTGGACGCCCTGCTCCTGGTCTTCTTCACTACACTTTCTGTGCGCTCCTGCACTAACTGCCTGGTAGGGACGCCCATGCACCGCCTCCTGGCAGACCCATTCATTGCAGTTGTAGCTGGTGCACTGGCAGTTAGTAATGTGCCACTGGCTTTTCTGGAGCCTACAGTGGCCGCCTGGATGCAGCGGAGCCTAGGAACACCGGAGTGGCAAGCAGGACTGGTTTGGCTACCTGCATTGGCTCCACATCTGCTGGGTGTATGGCTGGCATCACACCTTTCTGCTAAGCACCCAGCAATCCGCTGGGTGCTGGCAGTGCTGGGTATGCTTGTGGTGGGTGTGTGTTCATGTGCAGTCCCCACCTGCCACACCGTCTCTCAACTGGCCCTGGTGCTGAGCGGGATCTGCCTGGGCATGTCACTGGTCGACACGGCATTACTGCCTACTTTGGCTTCACTGGTGGAAGCACGCCACACAGCAGTGTACGGAAGTGTGTATGCTCTGGCAGATGGGTCATATTCCTTTGCTTATGCACTTGGCCCTCTTGTGGCAGGACCAATTGTGCGCCAGTATGGGTTTGGGTACTTGGGCCTGGGCATGGGGTTGCTTAACCTGTTGTATGCCCCCACCTTGCTGCTACTGAGGTGGGCAAGACCAATAGATGACACGGAGCGTGACCATCTGCTGCAAGAAGAACCTCTAGATCTAACCCTCAAACTGCAGGAGAGAAAGAACTGGGCTCCAGGTCAGCAGGGGGAACCTGCTGGACCTGCACAGGTTTAGCTTGGAGAATCTGCAGACATGGTCCATTTATTCTAAACATTGTCTTATTTCTGTGTCGATTGTGTTTCAGGCCATGTTTAGTTCCCCACCCTTCAGCCGGTTCTTGAGCTGGTTTTGTTTGATCAGAAGCCTTGTTGTGCTGTGTTCTCCAGTGATCTCTCCCATCCTATCTTAACCTAGCAGGCTGCAATGTGAAAGCACCTCTCCAGAAACATTTCCTTTACACTGCCTAGTTTGATATAATTATGAAAAGACTTGTGATTTTACTGAAACTCCTATTTTTTGCCAGACCACCATTGAGATTTTACACACTGGATTGTCTCTCTATGTATCCATCATAGTAATTTCTGATCAGTCTCGATGGAATTATCTGTTATTGTCTGATAGATTCAGTCTTTGACTCAATGTTGAACAATCCGCTAGTGGAATTGAGCCTGATCGTTGCGTTTAAAACTCCTTTTCAAACGTGTCGCTCTTGAATCGCCTGCCTGGAGCCTTCATCGAACACAGAGAAATTTGAGCAAAGGTGATCAACGGTTCATGTTCACTATTTAACATGATGGCAAACAGGTCATTGTGAACTCATTAAATGTTAAACAACCACAATCCTACTTAAAACTCTGAAACATCCAAAAGAGTCTAATGCTGGGCACATTTACAGTGTATGAATGCACATCTGTAAAGTGACAGCTGGACACTAAGAAGTGTACATCAATGGGTGGAGTCACACAAACATGGACAGGAGCCCCATCCGGACTCGAAAAGACTGGAAAGAACAGATGGAGAAGAGAAGAGAAGAGAAGAGAAGAGAAGAGAAGAGAAGAGAAGAGAAGAGAAGAGAAGAGAAGAGAAGAGAAGAGAAGAGAAGAGAAGAGAAGAGAAGAGAAGAGAAGAGAAGAGAAGAGAAGAGAAGAGAAGAGAAGAGAAGAGAAGAGAAGAGAAGAGAAGAGGTAAGCAGATCTTTTTATCATACCAAATGCTCATATTTCCAGGTGTTGATGGGTTATAGATCAGTTATTGATCACAGATCAAACAATGTGTTTCATCTGCAGCTGGTTCAGTCTCAGTCTGTGTGTTACTGTTGAGGATGCTGCAAAGAGGAGCTAAACCCCTTAGTGAAGACCCTGTGAGTAATTCCTTAACGTCTTAGAGGTGTTTGATTCCCATATAATGATTGAAAGAAAGTACATGACATTTATAAACATACACAAAAACTACATTGAAACAATATTGCTGTCTATCAACAATGGCAAATTAATAAATTAATCGTACAGATATTCTGATACTTCAGCTGCATTCTCTTTACCTCCGAGCTGTTTCTGCCAATCATTACTCCTTTATAAGCTTTATAGTTTTTCTCAGATCAATACAAACCTTATATCTTAAGATATATAAATTTTTGAAATAAGAATATATTTGTACTTTTTTAAATACTAACTGAAGAAAATATCACAACTTCAATTTAAGTGTTTTAAACAGCTGTATTCATCAAAACTGTATATGTGAAAATGTTGTCCCAATGCTTTTAAATCATATTCATATTTAGTGTTTTCATGACTTGGCTTTTGAGATACACTATACTGAATATTGTTAATAAAAAATGTATATATCTTTATTGTGGTATTTTTTATTTTATTATAGTATAGCCATATATACATAGTCTAAGTAAAAGTAAAAAAAAAAAAAAAAAGTATTATTGTGTACAATTGTGTTTATGGATTTTTTTTTTGTACTTTTTACTGATTTTCTGTCCTTCCACTTGCGGAAGGGATCATCTCTCAGATTAATGATATGCAAGCCGAACTTTAATGCTTTCATTTACATGATTGCACTATCAAATGTAGTCGATGACTTATCATCCATACATATGAGTTCACTGGAGATCTCGTAGGCTGTAAAGGCTTTAAGGAGGAGCTGATCAGAGCTCCAAAGTGTTCTTCATCTTCTGATGATAGGTGTCTATGAAAATGCCCAAAATGTGAAATGCAATTTATTTCATGGATTTGTTTTACAAAGTTAGTTTCAATTGTAATTATTATAGATAATCAGATTAAAAATATAATAGTGTTATGTGTAGTTTTGCCTACTTTATTTTTGCAAGCCCACTTTTCATCCATTTTAAGCAAATTAACTACAAAGTAGGCAGCGGTCGGATAAATCATGAATAATTTCTTTATTTACACAGTATGGTTTCATTAAAATTGTTTGATATAACTTGAACATTAAAATAGAATGTATAATGTTCTACATGTACATGTGACCCAGCATAGACAGACTTTTTAATAACTGAATTACTGTTCTGAGCCTCTTTAAGCTGTTTTGTAGTAACTTGTTTGGAGTACCGTAATTGACTAAGTAACTCGCAAGTGGTGATACTGGATGTAACTGAGCCTGCAGAGATTTTAGCGGAAAAGTGTCATTGTTCTGCATGTATATACTCCATGCCTGTATCACTCACACAAGTGTTATTTTGTAGTTGATCACTGGTAGCAATATTTGTACATGTATATGAATATTCAATTTTGTTTGCCATTATCCTTGGTAGATCTTTGGTAGAATAAGTGCGTTAAAAAGTTCCTAACTGAAATAGACAATGTGGTTGCTACAGTGGCTGAGCTGACTTACCTGGAATGCAGAAGATCCATATTGACATCATAGCATTACGTAGTTGCTGCAGATTTGTCAGTTGCACATCTATGATGCGGATCTCCCGTTCCACCTCATCCAAAATGTGCTCCTCTGGATTGAGATCCAGTAACTGTGGAGACCATTTGAGTTCAGAGAACTCATTGTCATGTTCAAGAAACCAGTCTGAGATTATTTGCGGTGTATAACAGGGTACGTTATCCTGCTTGAAGTAGCCATTTGTAGATGAATACACTTTAGTCAATAGGGCGTACACATGGTAAGCTACAATACTCAGGTAGGCGGTGGTGTTGAGATGATGCTCAATTGGTTCTAATGGGTCAGAAGTGTGCACCACACCATAATACCCCCACCACCAGCCTGAACCGTTGATACAAATGAGGATGAATCCATGCTTTCATGTTGTTAGTGCCAAAATCGAACCCTGTTACAGAAGAAATCGAGACTCGTCAAACCAGCCATTTTTTTGCAGTCTTCTAGTGTCTTTTGGTGAACATGTGCAAATTTAGCCTCAGTTTTCTATTCTTAGCTGACAACAGTGGCACCCAGTGTGGTTATCTGCTGCTGTAGCCCATCCATCTCAAGGTTTGACTTGTTGTGCGCTCAGAGATGCATACCTCGATTGTAATGAGTGGTTAGTTGAATTTACTGTGCCTTTCCATTAGCTTGAACATTCTCTCCTGACCTCTACCATCTAAAAGACATTTGTGTCCACAGAACTGCCACTCACTGGATTTTTTCTCTTTTCAGGCCAATCTCTGTAAACACTATGGTTGTGCATGAAAATCTCATTAATACCGACCTTTTGACACAAACAACCATGTTCAAAGTCACTTAAATCACCTTTCTTCGCCATTCTGATGCTCGGTTTGAACTGCCAGCAGATCGTCTTCACCCTGTCTACATAGAGTTGTTACCATGTGATTGGGTGATCAGAATTTAATGAGCTGTCGGACACATGTACCTAATAAAGTGGTATAAGACGTAATTATTAAATATTTATATTCTACATCTAGACTATGAACGACTTTAGAGTGCATTTGAACCACTCCAGAACCATTTCAGAACCTTTTTTCTGATTCTCCAGGTACTTCCCATTCTGCCAGTTCCGGATCTTCAGTGCACTCTGAGCCATTACCTGAGGTCAGTTCAGCTCCTGCTGTCAGGAGATACTTTAATAAAGACCAGAACTATTGTGCAGAATTTTGGGAAAGCAGGAGGGATGGGAGAGAGACTGCAGAGCTTTCTGTTGGAGAGAAGAGCAAAGAGAGACAACTGGGTAAACACAGACATAAGCACAAAGCCCAGATGGGTCCTGTGTGAGATCGTATTCTCAGGTTGTGGTTCAGTTCTGATTCTATACAGGTTCTTGACTATTGGATCCAGGACATGTACCTGAGAAATCGTTTGCCTCTGCCAGTTCACTCCAGTCCAGCACTGGTACTCAACACACTGTGCTTTAGAGACCCCCGAGACACACTACGGTCAGTGACCTTAACCTCAAACAGAGACAGGCATACATAAAGTACACCGATCGCTATCTCTCTCTCTCTCTCTCTCTCTCTCTCTTTATTGTGCAGGTTTTCTGCCAAACTCATTGCCTGCGTGTCTCAATTTAAGGCTGCTGTGAACAGGTAGATCAGCTTCTTTTAGTCCTTCCCTCACTGTCTACTGCCCAACTCTGTTTCTCCTCTATGTGTTTCAAGTGGTGCTTTGCCTCCTGAGATCTCTGGTGGCCATCTGGAGTGTACGGATCAATTCAAGCATCTTTTCAGTTCGTACAGGCGAGCTGGACCAACACTAGACACACTTTTACATATAGACAATTCACCAGATGAGCATGTCATTTTGGCCCTCAGGAACCAGGTGAGAAATAAACAATCAATGTATGTCTCAGCAATGTCTTTAAGCAGTTTGCACTCCCTTTAAACACCTTAAACTTAAATAAAAAATTCAAGCATGGATATGACGCATCATAACACTTGAAAGTAGCTCTAGGTTTGACCTTAACTGATAGAATCTGAAATACAGCTTTAGCCTAGGAGCAGTCACTCACATATTTGTCTATTTTCGTGGAGTTCTTTGAACTGAAGTTGAGGGAGGCATCCAGAAACCTCAATGAAGCAGAGATCCAGATTCAACTGGAGAGAATACATACACTCACTCACTCAGAACCTGAGCAGATGCAGCCTCCACTTGGTTTGCTGACCACACTTGACAGGACGGAGTGGGCTCGAATCCACGAGCTGCTAAGCAAAGGTACAGGAACAGGCACAAGCACATGCACACACCCAAGACTGAATCTGATGGATGGAGCGCTGTGAGTGGATGTCTGTGTACCGCAGATGTGCAGAACCGAGCATCTCTGGAGCTGATGGAGCGGTGTCTGTGTGTGGTATGTCTGGATGAGGCGTCTACATTGGAACTGTCTGACTCAAAAAGAGCAGCCCAGATTCTGCATGGTGGTGGATCCAAACGTAATGGATACAACCGCTGGTACGACAAGGCACTGCAGGTAACTTACAACAGGCTCCAAGCTCCACACTCCATGCTCCAGTTTGGGTGTGTGGGGTTGTTTCGCAACATTTAGTTCTTACATGCATATACCATGCAAGTAAAATGTAAAGGCACATGCAGGATATGGTAAGATGTTGCAACCGGATGCATGTTGAAGATTTATGTAAGGATTAGTCTATAAAGGCAAATCAAAAAAGGAAAGGACACCTAAAATGAATCGAGAATAATAGAAACGATTGAATTTCTTCTCTCTAAGCATCTCTTTTTCTCATTATTTTCATTTAAAGTGTCATAAACACTCGCTTCCGTTCGAGTTATATTGTGTATGTGTAACCACAAGGTACTCCTCCATTTGCTGAAGTTTTATAATGTTATCTGTTCTCTTGCAGTTTGTGGTTGGAGCAGATGGAGTGTGTGGTGTAGTGTTTGAACACAGTCCCTTCGATGGAATTGTCCTCACACAGTGTGTCGAACAGCTGCTTGACAACATGTACACACAGTGCTAACTATGCTAACTCCTAACAGTCTCCAATCATAAGCTAACCGCTAACATCCTGTGGCTCAGTCAATAAATTGTGGCTAACAACAGAAAGAATGTGGGTTCAAACCTTTGACAAAGTTAGTGATGTCAACCAAGTGTGCTGAGGCTCAAAATGGGCTTGTCAGCCATCCCCTTTGTGAAAGTGTGTCACCTCCTGGTATCGAAAATGGGCAAAAGCTTCACAGAGATGGGAGGTAGACGTAGAAACCTCACACACAGCAGTCAGTACAACCTACAGTACAATATATTATACTAAAAACAATTCACAAGAAGTAGCCAAGTTCATCAGATGAAATTATCTGGAATGAACGACACCAGAGGATGACGCTCCAAAGTTGTCAATTTAACATTGAAGAAAATAAGAACCTGCTCTTGTGGCCAGTAAAGAATTTGCAGATTAGTCACTTGCTAATATTTTTCAAGAGGGAGAGGAGTAGGTTGTCCATCGGTTCAAACCGAGACCAGATCTTTTCTGTTAATTTGCTTTCAATAAAAGCATGTGTCAAATGAATAAATGTTAATAGCAACCTGCAAAAAGAACTAACTTATCTGTTGAAATTGTGCTTTCCCCAATCTTTCTAGCCTATATGCCACCAGGAAATTGGCTCTTTCTAACTGAATGTGGCAGCAGCCCTCTGTTTGCTTTTTCCATTATCCCTGTAATGGAGTGTATTGAGTGTTGATCTGAAGCGGCTTCTCTCCCTTACCCAGAAAGAAGATTTCTTGCACCCCTGCCCCGGTTGTCTCAGCCTGCGATCTTCCCTATCCTCGTAGGTTAATCTGGACATCTTCTCCCGCAGTCGAGGAATCACTGTCTTCAGCTGCTACTCTCCTAGACAGGTGAGACTATCCATTTGGAAGCTGCTGCAGCACATCATGGTCTGATTATAACTCTTCTTCAGGCTAGTCTGGAACCTGGATCTTTGTGTCTTCACCTTCTCTGAGTTTGGTAAGCAGCTGATCAAGCAGCACAACATGAGTCCAGATGCCTTCATCCAGCTGGCCATGCAGCTCAGCTACTACAGGTTCTGCCATCATACTTCAACTGTTTCTATGTCTATCTGTGCTATGGTCGGAGTTCTGGAACTATTTTTGTTTTATTTTTAATTGTTGATTTTTGCAGAACCCATGGAGGCCTGGTCTCCAGCTATGAGAGCGCCTCTTTGCGTCGGTTCCATCTCGGTCGAGTCGACAACATCCGCTCAGCCACGCCAGAGGCTCTGGAGTTTTGCAGAACAATGAGCTTGGCAGGAACTAAGACACAGGTACCACACCATCAGTCTGAGTTCACATAAACAAACTTTATATGAACATATCCCCCTCCTTTTCCTTCAATCAGGACTTAGAAAAGCTGCAAAAGTTGAAAGCGGCAATGGAGATACAAACACGGAATATGCTGCAGGTCAGAGCACATGTCGGTATGCATTCATGTGTTTTACTAGTGGGTGAGTGAGTGAGTGTGTATGTATCCTCCTCAGGTTATCTCTGGGATGGGGATGGACAATCACCTGCTAGGTTTGCGTGAAGCTGCTGCAGAACTCAACTTGGATCCTCCAGAGATTTTCACTGATTCAGCTTACCACGCCAGCTGCCACTTCAGCCTCTCTACCAGCCAGGTTAGCCTATGGGTACCTACAAGAGCTGGCTTTTCCACTTGCTACAAGGAGATAATTGTAGTAATTGTGATTATAGGTCCCGGTTAAGGGGATGTTCTGTTCCTATGGGCCAGTTGTTGAAGATGGATACGGTGTCTGCTACAATCCACAGCAAGATCAGATTGGGTTTAGCGTGTCATGCTTCAGAGAGAGTGAAAAGACCAGCTCTGAGAGGCTCGCCAAGGAGATCCAGAGAGCACTGAAGGACATGAGCAGAGTGTGCACAGTGGAGTTAACCTGAGCTAACACCATGCTCAATGAAGGAAAATGAGAGCAGAAGTCAAGCTGTTTACATAAATGGGGTTTGTTTGATTCATACTAAAATTGATATAGATTTATCTGATTGCAGGCCCCTACATGAAACAGACCTTCAATACTAATTTGATCTTCTCAAATGCAATGTACTACTGATTAATTGTTTGTCAGTGATTGGGTGACCTCTTTTAGGGTCTTTGGAACACATCTTCTCAGGAGGGATTTCATGTATATGCTACTGAAAATTTCATTTTGATTCCATTTTTGACGAATAAGCATCTTCAGATATGACATTTACAAAAATTATGAAATACTTTTGTTGACTGAGATCCATGCACTCCAGGAAGCAGAAATGTGTTGTCCGTGTCACATGTGAGGACATGTGAAGATAAAGACATAAGTACAAAAACAGACGTATCTGGAGACAATTCTTAACTTTTAACAAACAATATTTTTTAGCTGCAAAATCAGCTAAACATAGGTGTTTTTATCCATCATAACCACTAGTTTCACATCAGCTGTAGAAAAGAGTTGTAAAATCAACTCAGATTACACTGGAAATAGTAACAATAGTGCAACAAAGCACCTCTCTGTATATAACAAAGGCAAAATATAAAGCTACTATGAAAGGATAGCAGCACTTTAATTCAACAGTAACAGTAGTGATATAGTAATGTTATTTTTTAAATGTAACAGCACTGTACTCTGACACCTTTGTTAACTATAGTTACAGATCACATGTGATCAAATCTTGCTCTCTGATTGGTTCTTTGGGCATATTATATTACTATATATGTGTTATATTTGAGCAAAGCTGTTCCAAAGGAAAGTATTTGACTGAAAGCATTTGTTAGATTATCTGAGAGTTCCCAGAACAGTCTCATTGTCTCTTTAAATTTTAATCCACATATGTGTAACCAGATTAGAAAAGGTCAATAACCTGTTGCACTCCTAACATAATAATCATGAATATCTTTGTTAAACATATGCATTCATATTTAATTCTGATTATTAGTATTAATGTAAACACCGGTATTGATGATTATAGAGGATCCTTTATTGGACCTAAACATGTGGAATATTTAGCAACCAAGAAATTTGATGCTACACAATAACCAGTCACACCAGTCACTTTTATTTTACCCTCCATACTCACTCTTGCACTTTCACCTGGTTTCAACAAAGGGAGTTTGTATGTGTATTTAACAACTTTTCAGTGTGCATGTAATATCAGTGTACTGTTCTGTGAAATTATACTTTAGTAAGCATTAATATGTTTATCAGCACAAGGTGTTCATAAACAGCAGCAGGGGTGACAACGGAAGACTGCTCTGTAATATGATTGTTGGTTCATGTGTGCATAGAGGATGTGAAAATGTGAGAATGTGATTTTGTTCTTGAGAGTCCACAGAGAGATCATCCATGTGTCTCTTGCTGTATTTTTGCACTGTGCTGAACTATATCGGACAAATGTATCGGTCACCACAGGTTCTGCAGTGAAAGTATTGTGGTGTTATATTAGTAAATATTCCAGATCTTAAAAAGGTGTTATGTTCATGCTATAATATGTATCACAATGTTAAACAAAAATAAACTGTTGGATGAGGAGTCACTGCTTTCCTCAGCTTCGGTCTCTGAAAGACCTCTGTTAAAGTGCGTAATGAGAGAATGTAATGAGCGTAGTGGCCTTTCAGAGGAAAAGTTTGATCAGACCCACACCATACCTGGCTGAAGGGTTTAATTAGGCTGAGGGAAGAGGGGAGAGTAATAATGATGCTGATAACAGGACGCAGAGGGAAGCTTACCTTTGATCCATCATTCTCTAATGAAGAAGAATCTTCTGCAGATTCAGACTCCTCCTGCACGTTGCAAAAACAGTCACTCTTAGAATATCATTTCTGTATTTGAATTCATATCAATTCTTGTGGTGCTAGTAGATTTCAACATTTTAAATGTCATACATACTCACATTGAGCTCAGCTCAATTACGCTCTGCAGAAAAGTTTTTTTTCAATCCAAGTTCTTTCAATCCAAGTTGGCTTCTGTGCATTCGGTAGTACGGTCATGTGTGTACCATTCACATTCTTGAGTATCGTCTCAGAGGCACTGGAGATATTTAACTAAAATTCCACCTAAAGTGGTGTGTGAGAATAAGGCCACTGTAGTGAGTGCCTTTCGTAACTGGTTAAAGTGTTGTAGAGTGGCCAAACTGGCTTAGGGTCTGGAAGCATCATAAAATCCATCAAAAACACCTTGCAACCTGAAAGTGACTGTGTGTGTGTGTGTGTGTGTGTGTGTGTGTGTGTGCGCGCGTGTGTGTGTGTTTAACCGCCTTACAATTAGTCTGTTTTGCGGTGGATTTCAATATCATTGAGATACTCTTGAGCCGTGTGGCTTCGTATGTGTGTCCATGTGTTAATTTCAAAATATGCATCTAAAATTAATATGCCTCAGCATCTATTAAGACTCCAGTTCAGCAAAGCAAGCCCCATTAACAAAGAACATCATCAGAAAAATATTTTTTTAGTTTTTAGAGAAGAATGAGAGACTGGGAATCAATTCATGCAGAGAATTCTTACAGTTTCCCTTTTAAACCATGGGTTTAGATTATCTAATTGTTTTCACTGGTGCTAATTTTGAGTAGAGAACTTTTTGTTTTGAGTTCAAAGATCCTCCAAATTATTTTCTAATGAATTACTCAACATTACTTCAGTCAAGTAGTAAAGTTTAATTCTGTAACTATAACGAATTTAATGAAAATAGTATGACTAATATTAAACAATCTATTGAAATGAATCACGTTCCTGAATTTTTTTCATCCAATTTCTTTACAAAGTTAACCTAACAAATAGGCTTTGTTGAATAATAATTCATAACATGATACAGACGTTATTGTGTTTCATTTGGTGTCTTCTCTATGATTGTAACTGCAGCACAGCGGATACAATCCCATTAAACATATTACAGTATGAATTTTTCACAGTAGAAAGACCTGGCAACCACAGCTGCTGGTATTTTACTGTAAAATTAAAGATAAAAAAAGTTTATTTTTTACAGTGTGGACCTTCATTGACCATCGTCTTTGTGTGTGAGAGAGTGAAAGAATGTCATCTCTCTCATTTCAAATTCAGTCAAAAGAGAGAGTCAAGAGTCTCGGATCATTAGAGCAGAATCACTCAAGGACTGAGCAGATCCAGACTGAGCAGATCCAGCTCCGTTCATTAACAGCTGAACTCAGGAAGAGAAAGAGTGAAGACATAGAGTCATGGATGAGCAAACTGAGCTTTTACATTCTAAAACTGATAGTTCAGCTCTAATAAGGGGATTTAATATATACCCTTTAATGAATCTAATGCTGCAGATGATCTGCGTCATGTCAAAGGTTCAACCAAATCAATCTGGCTTTTGGGAAGAGTTATCTTTAAATAATTCATTAATCCTTTTTCTATACCACTCGGCTAAAGAGAGAAACTAAAGAACAATTCCTTTTTTACTGTCGCAACTATTTAACTAATTACATTTTGGATTACATTATTCTGTTTAGAGGTGGTACATATAGAGATTTTTTTTTTCAAATCTGGCCCCCAAGGGAAGTTTAATAACCATGCCTAGCAACCATCCCAAACAGAAGAGAATGAGAGAGAGTGAATTTAGAGAAGTGAATGAAACACAGCCCTGGGGCTCACAACACATTCTTCATACATCTCTATATGGATTTTGAAAAGAGGAAATTAAGGTTGTTCAACCTGAGGCTTTGAGAGGTGGAGGAACCACCACAGAGAACATCTGAGAGAGAGGGAGAGAGAGAGAAAGCAGACAGCTCATCGGCTCTATTCCTGGATTTCCATCAGTGTGTGACTGGCACAAAACTGCACTTTCACTCTTCTTTCACCTACGAAACCCAAAGTTTCTGAGCTCTGTGAGACCTGTCTGATTCCTGAGCATTTCCTTGTGGTGTGTTTGTTTCTCAGAGTGACCTGAGACAGAACTAAGTAGCCGGCGACATTTAATCTGACAGATCCATAATTACCTTTGCTAAAATGCCTGGAGCCGCAACGACAGAAAGCATGGCCCAAGTACCCATCGGAACCATAAAAGACTGCAGTATGACCCCAGTTCTGCTTGTTGGGCTGCCATTTATTGTCAGCTATTATTATTTTAATTTATTATTTTTTTTAACCGTGTCCTGTCCTGCTCAAAAGCCATCACATGGGGGAGTAGATGCTTCGTTTGAGTTGGACAGTTTTGTTATCTCCAGGCGAGTAAAACACCGTGTGCAGTGTTTCCTCCTCTGGATTGGAGCAGTAGTGTAGTTATTGTAGTTATTTATTAGTTGTTTTTCCCACTGACCAGTTTGTACCTCCTTAATTGCGTCAGGACAAGGATGTGTTAAATGGAAAGGGGGAGTAGATAAAGGATTGGGGAAGGTGAGGGGGAAAGTTTCAAGAGTGAGAAGAATAGGAACAATACCTACCTGAACATACCATGTAAGTTTGTTACAGTTCGTGCTGTCTAGTTTTAGGAGTTTGTACATACCTACACACATATGTACATGTATAAATATACATACACACAGTTCATGAACTATGCAGAATAATAATGAGGTTGTAAAGTTTATATTACAAATCTGCTAAATGGGAGGTCATATAAAATACAGATGAGAGATGGGGAGTGGACATAAACGTATGAGCCGCACTGAACAGAGACATTAAATAAATAAGTGAATGTAGTACGAAGTTCCCAGGACAGGAAACCCAACCCACAAGCGGCAGACCAACGTCCCATGTATCATCTCTTGTCTTTTGTGACCCAGGTGTGACCTGGCTCTACAAACAGCCAGAAGCTACTCGACAGTTATTAAAAGTAATTTTAATAAATATTACATAGTAATTTTAAATATTTGAAATAACATTTTCACTTTTGCCTAAGAATTAAGAGCTTTTGGTCTGAAGTCTCCACAACTGTTTTTGTGCGTATGTATGTGCTCTCAACCGGTAGTTGAGAGAAGATTGTGACTGCATGAGTTGGACGCAGATGCGAATCAAAGGTCAAACTCATTGAGGGAGCAGATAAGAGATACTCACAAGCCAAGGGAGTGTTTGAAACCCATATGCAACAAAGCTCTCGTTCAGCAGTCAATACTGAGCTCAGCAGGTACGGGGCTTTCATGTTCCTAAACACATGGAGCGATCGAGCGCTTCAGACACACACTCATCACTGAGCACGAGATTCTGACTAACTTCAGATTTCTAGGCATGTGGTCATTTTCTTCTAAAAGTTTTGATAGTCAAATCCTCTCTACAAATAAATTATACTGCCACTGGAGAGCATCTGTTGATCCATTAATAGACTCATTGAGTGAAATCCTCAAGCAGATTAATTCTTTGTGTTTCTGAGATAAACACACACACACTTCTTCCAAAACCATCTGACCTTCACACAACATACACTGTGACCTTCAGCTTAGAGCCTGCTCTTCTCTGCAATAGAGTGAACAAAGGAAAGGATTAACATGAAGAATAAACAGCGAGTCCCTGACTGACACCTGAAGGTCAGTGGATGCATCTCATCAACCATACGAATATCATCATCATTTTGTTCTCCTCGTCATGGTCAGAGTGGCTCTGTCTTAGATGCCAAACTTTACTTAGAAAAGACTGAGAGCAGGGGAATGAAAGAATGAGATTCCAAGCAAAAGATTCAAATGAATAGATTCAGATCTGGAGATTATCGTAAATATATTCAGATCAGACCAATCAGTTCAAGATATTCAAATCAGGAGATTCAGTTCCGGAGACTCTCATCAAAATATTCAAATCAGGAAAATCAAATCCGGAGATTTCCATCAGCATTTTCAGAACAGGAGCTTCAGATCTGAAGATTCTCTTCAATATTTTCAGATCAGGAGATTCAGATCTGAAGATTCTCTTCAAAATCTTCAGATCAGGAGATTCAGATCTGGGTCCGGTTTGAATGAATTAAATACATTAAAATTTTCAAAAGTATTTCACCACGATTTTCAAGATTCTCAGGATTTCAGATTGGATCAAATCTTGAAAATGTTTATTTAAAAAAAATGGATTACATAATAGGATTAGATTAAATTGGGTTTTTCAGAACTTTTTTGTAGGATTTGGAGTAGAATAGCCAGTGTGGGGTCAATATACGTTTATTTTTAGTAAATGACATGAAAGTAATTATACTGTAATTATATGAACCTTGACATAAAGGACATTTTTAAAAGGAAGTCAAGGATTAACCATCTGAGCTCACAGCCAACAAATCTGCAACTGCACATACACACACACACACACACATGCACGCACACGCACACACACGCCTGCACACACACACAGAGTGAGAGAGAGAGACAGAAAGACAGACAGAGTGTGTTTTGGCTCCCGCCGTGAAATCAGTGCCAACTCCTCATCAACCCCCCATCAATGCACACGGGCCCATCAGGAGCCTGTGTGCATTGTAAGAATGTTTGTGAAGTTTGTTGAAAGATGTTTCTGTGAACACACATCTGTGTTTCACATTACCCTGTGGGGACCAGATACTCATTCATCAGTCAGAGTGTCCCAGAGTCACTGATTACAGTCTGCACATACAAACACACTCCACAGGAGGAACAGTAGGTCTGTGCGTGATAAGTAGACATTGTCCTCCAGTGTCCTCAGCAGAGCACTGATTAGAGAGAAAGAGTTTTCAAGAGAGAGAGAAAGTGATCAATAACTGTAGAGTTCATGGGTGACCCTGGGCACACCCTCTCTTGTACACTTTCTCAAGTCAATGCTAATAACACCATTAGGATGAAGAGGTCAAACTACCTTACGAATATGCTCAAGATTTCTGGATCATGACTGAATGTGGCCAGTATGAGCTTTCCCCATAGCATGATGAGCTTTGGGACTCAGGAGGAGTTTGGAGAAGAGCTGCTACTGCTGAACATTGAAAAGAGCCAGATGAGGTGGCTCAGGCATAGCACTACGATATATCACATGCCTGCTGGACGATTTCCTGGGGAGGAGTGTACTGCAAGAATCTGGGGAGGACCCAGGACATGCTGGAGGGATTATGTCTCTCCGTTGTCCTGGCAACACTTCTAGGGAAAGGGAAGTCTGGGCTTCCCTGTTTAGTCTACTGTCCCCCAACATAAGTAGTAGGATAATGATAATTAATGACAATCTTTCAACAGAAACGCTCATGTGTTTAAGGTTAAGTTACCAGAAAGACTCAAAGACTATTCTTATGCTTAGAATGTGAGATTTTTACAGATTTAACAACATTATGTTTAACATTTATGTTTTGAACCTTGCAGAAAACTGGCTTTGAGCTTGGCATGTCACTGGACCCAGGTCATGAGAGAAAGAATTCTAGTGCCACTCAAGTATACATACACAGGTACTGATGTGAGATTCCAGACCGGAGCTCAATCTGTTTCTTCAAAGTCTGACAGGAAGTGTCAAAAACATGATCGGCCTTGGGGAGAGTTTTCTCTGTTTTGTTTGGATAAACACACGTCTTCTCTCATTGAGATGCTAATAGAAGGAGGGTTTGATTGATCTCAGGGATGCTGCAGAGGTAAACAGCAGAAAAACAAACAAAGCTATGTCAATCACACAACCAGATCTTCCCCTTGTCAAACCGGACCTGTCAATTAAGCTATTTTTTTCCATACTCTACGTTTTTCTCCCATGGCATCTCAATGAGATTTAATCTTGGCTTTGTTTTGGCTGTTCCTGTGATTAACTTAGAGATAGTGTTTTGCTGGACTCTGTTTTGGTCATTATTGCACAGATGCCCTCTCTAGTTCCATTTGATTCATGGTAGATCACAAAGTGCTTCCAAGAACAGGAAGAGGGCTCTACCAAGCCTCTTCCAGATTCTGATACCTAAATTTCTACGAGAAATAAAGGCCTTACGTATTTATTTTGGACTATGTTTATTTTTGAGACAACAGTTCTGCCTATTTGTTTACTTAATCACTTAGTTCATAGATTACTTTTATTGAGTGTTCTTAGCTATCTTTTTGTAGTTTACATTTTTAAAGGAATTTTTTTTGTTAATTTAATAATTTACTTTCTAATTTAAAATAAGGACATACGGGAGAGGGGAATTAAGTATTTTCTTCCTTCTTAGCTTAGCTTTCTTTTCAGTTTATTGTACTTTTTATGTTGTACCTTCACTGTGGTTTACTAGAGTTGGCTGAAGTTAAAGAATTGTAAATAAAACAATGATAATCATATTCCTTGACCATGTAATATTCGGACCATCAGCAGCAGTTCTATCTTTTTTGTCTTTAGCGCTGGCAAGGCGCTTCTGAAGCGTGCCTTGACACGAGGAATGCAACAGTTAAATACGAACTGACTCAGTTTAAACTCTCCCATGTAAACTGTGAACTTTAATTACATGTGAAAAAACACAGGTATATATATTTTTCTCCTTTTTTCAAGCAGCAGGAATCCCTGGCAGTGAGGTTTCCTCCTCAAACTCTAGAATCCAGGTCTTTGCTGCCATCATATGGACATTGTCTGTTTTTCTCTCTTTTTCAGTTTCTTGTGCGATTGACAAAAAAGCTTTAACTGAAGTATGTTTGAGTACTGTGTCTTGCGTTCTGTCCTAACTCTATGTTAAGACTTCAAGTTTATCAAAGTAAAAGTGACCCTGAAAATACTTTCAATAACATTTATACATGAACAATATAAACATATCAGTTACTTGTACATAACAGACTTCAGAAATAAATAACATAATTTAACAAATATTGAGTTTACTTCTTGAGTCTGGTTTCCGGTTTCCCGACGTACCGTGCCACCAACCAATAGGAACGCGATAATGAGTAATTGGGCGGGGCCAACTGATTGTCAGTCTGTTGTTTTGTTCCGGTTGTTTTGCGGGGGCTCTTCGAGCGATGTCCACCGCGTGTTTGTGTGTGATCTGCGGGTTACCAGGCGCAGGAAAAACCACGCTCGCGTATGCACTCCGGGACAAAGCGCAGGCCCGCGGGTGGAGGGCTGTGAATGTAACGTACGACGAGCTGATTCCCGCTCGCTCCTGGAGAGAGGTGAGTGTTGATTCCGAGCTTTTTACAGTACTGTATATGGTTTCGAGACACGAGTGTGAGTGAAAGAGTACAACTTTGGCTAAAAAAAAAAAAAACAGAACAAATACTCAAAATATAAAGACGAATATATAGAATAAATACCCAAAAAAGCCCACATCACAATAAAGAAAAGTTAAATTACTGAAGCACTGAAGAACCAGTAGCAGAGGATGCTTCAAAATATTTTAGGAATGCCCCTGAAGCAGGATGCTGTTGAAATTTACATATGTTATTTTAAGAATTTGCAAATTTGAATAAACATGCCTTAACGTACTAAATGTCTTTCATTAGACACTATATTAACCTAATTTAATGTAATCTAATTTAAGGAAGAATAGCTTGTTGGTTAATTTACAGCATCAAATGATAAGCTTTATAACAGAGTTATAACAAATGGAAAACGTTTGTCTCTTAAACTACTTATCTACATATATGTAGATTACATTGGCTATTTGCAGTGGCCAAAATTAACACAAACAATGGAAATAAATAATAACTGTACTTGCAACAGTTTTGTTGTAAAGCATAATTTTGTGGCTAAATTAACTAGATCTTGTTCTTGTGTAGATCTTGAAAAAAAAAACTATAGAACTATATAGTTTATATTCCCCCTCCTCCACATCATTTGGGAGAGGTGAACTGTCCCCTGCGCCAGGTATCATAATAAAAAAAACGCTTAGCGAAATGGACCCCTCCCCCACAAGTTCGTGTGCGCCCCCCAGTGACATAAAAAAAATGCCGCCCCGGGCGGATGCCCCATTCGCCCGTGCCTAAAACCGCCGCTATCTGTGACAGACCGATGTTGAACTGTATTAAAACATTTGCTGATCCCATGGTCAGTTGATGGTTGGTTCAATCAAACAAGTCAACATTGTGTCTAGATCTTTTTCTGGGGACGGACAGGACAGCATCATGGCAGGAATAGAAGTGTGAAGAGAAATGGGAAACGATGACGGACTCAAACCCATCACCCCACACAAATGGGCATATGTCCAGCGCACCGTCTACACCACGGGCCTGGACAACATTATATAAATTGAAATTAACTGTATGCATTGAAGACATATTGCTTTCGAAACTGCGCAGCCTTCTGTCTGGGATAAAAAGTGAGGCTTTGTGATTGTTTGTGTGGGGGAGAAAAGCTCAATTTAAATGGTTTCTTTTTCAGACGGAGTGGAAGCAGCTCAGGAAAACTGTCCTGATGTGTCTGGAAAGATTCCTCCATCAAACACTTCCTGACCACAAAATGTCTGACCTGGCTCATGCTCACTCTGAACTGACACACTCCGACCACAGACTCCCTGGTCTGGCAGATTCATGCCCAGAGCTGCCAGGTGTGTGTCTACGGTTTGAGGAAATGCTGCAGCAGCAAAATGTGTTTCTCCCTCATACACACACAAATTCACTGCAACCACCACCACTGGTTCTTCTACTGGATGACAACTTCTACTACCAGAGCATGAGACACCAGATCCTGTCTCTGGCCAAGAGATGTAAGCAAGAGTGAGTGTGAGAGAGAGAGAGAATGTGTCTACCTAAACTGTTGCTGCTCTCTATGAGCCCACATGCTGCTTTTTCACTGATCTGTTTTGTTAGTGTGCTTTTGCACCTGGTTCTGTGTGTTGTTTTTGTTAGATTGGAAAGAAAAGCATGACACAATATCCTGTAGATGGTCAGGAAGAATCGCTCTACGAATCATTACAATGTGTAAACTATATGACTGCATGGCTTCAAGGCTGTGTGCGTAGGTGAGCTTGACTTTTTAAGGCCAATCATGCTTGTTCTCGTGTAACCTTTCATGTGTCGAGATTGGGCTATGGGGGTCCCTGCTTTTGACCTTCCAATCCAATGAGTTTGTATTGTGACGTCCATATCTTTGCTGTATCACTTTGTTCTTGGGGACATTTCTCTGTAATTTCTTCTCACGCTGATTAACATATGTGTTTCTGTGTGCAGTATGTATGGGTTTCCTCCAGGTGTATCTTCAATGTCCTCTGGAGGTTTGTTTGCACAGGAATCGCACACGGAGTGTGAGCATTCCAGATGATATCCTTATAAGTGTGTGTGAAAGGATGGAACCTCCAAACCAGACAGACCAACACACACACATCCTGCAGAGTGGGGATAGACTCGTCCACACAGACCTGTAACTATCACACTCACCCCAACTTTGTCTAATGAAACCTCACACATTGACGCTTTGATTAAGCTCATGATTGATTTGTTGAGGCTGCTGTTCATATTTTGAGGACAAAAAGTTGGTCTGGGGGGTATTCCAGAAAGCTTGGTTAACTTACCATATGATAAATCATAACCTCTGGGTTGATTTACCCTAAACAGGCATACCATGAGTATGTCGGTTCCAAAACACCTGAGAAGAGTAAGTTTAATCAACCTCCAACTGGTTACCCAGAGTTAATGCACGTGCACGGTGCATATATAAAGACATTTTCAATGGATCGCCGATTTCACGAGTCACCATGGAAAGTCAAAGCGAAAAAAAGATAGCGGCGTATTTCACAGAGGCGGAGTTGAAGGTTTTAATGCACGCTTATGAGGAGTTTAAGCCAATAATATTAAAAAGAAGCAATACAGCTGCATCAGCTAAAGCAAGAGAGTTGGCTTGGCAAAAAATAACGGAAAGAGTAAATGCGTGAGTGTATTAAATTACAAATTTGGTATTGGCTCCCGTTTTATTATAATACAAAATAATGAAGTATGACTTATACAGCCTTTTGAATATGTTATATCACTACGAAAATAATTAATACATGTATAGATATACATAATATGACTAAATATTAAATATACGTCATAGATTTTACTACAAAGGACAAACCTGCCACTCTGTGGAATTCGTCTTTAATAACAAGCAGAGGTTTATGGGCAGGGAACTGTACAAACGTGGGTAAGAACTGTTTAAGTGCCAGACATACTGTACGAACGGCTCTACACACAGTTGCCTTTCCCACATGCTCTGAATCGCCCACACTGTACAAAAAATGTCCAGACGCAAAAAACCTAAGTGCTATGCACAGAATGTTTTCTGTGCTAAGCGCAGAACCGCGGTTTGTCACATTCGCGATATGCGGTTTTAAAAGACGTGTTAAATAAACTAACTAATCTTTTGAAAAACGATAAAAAACGATAACGCTCTTTCAAATATTCATAGGGTATGCAAACACATCAATACGCGGTCTTATAACCCTCTCCCGACGAAAAAAAACCTCATATAATTTGTGCTTCTACGTCCACAAGATCCTCATCAAAAGGGCACAGCCTTCTGAAACGAAGTTACACTGAAACATAACCTGCTCCCGAGCAGGTTATCTTCAGAGAGTCAGTTGCTATGGTTACATACATACCCAGAAAGTTACCTCCGTTTTTGGAACCGAAAGTTGAGGTTATCCACGAACTTATCCTTAAACATACCCAGGTATGTCACATAACCTGCTTTCTGGAATACCCCCCCGGACTGATGGGCACATAACTCTTCCACCTCCATTCTTACGCTGATACACCAACCATTTTTTTTGGAAGAGGCTTCATTTGGAAATGAAGCCTTTTTTGAGTGTCATTTACTGAGAATTTAAGAAGATTTTTGAAGATTTACTCATAATTTTTAGCTATGTCTCAAAATAATTTTGTGCCAATGTTTTATTTATTCATTAAAAACAGGGACTTCATCTCATTGTGTCATATCACAATATTCAGTTTCAAATAATGCTCTGAGCACATATTAAGTTGATTAAGTTTGCTTCGATCTCATATGCTTAATGCAGTAGACACATATACATGTATTTAATTACAATACCAAATAATGGAATGTGTGTGAGCCCGTACTCGATACCAGTACCACCACTTCTGAAAACAGCTTTTTACAGTATCATCACTTCTCCAACCATTGAGAATGTACTGGTAATTTTATGTGCACAGTCAATATAGGAGACTTTGATGCATGAAGAGATGAAGACGTCTTTTTAATGAAATAATTTTACATTCAGGAATCTCTGCATTTTATGTTCTGACCCCCATGAAAGAGAGTACTGTCACTTCTTCTTGTCGTAAGCAAAGTCTCTCTCTCTCTCTCCCCCTCCCTTCTCAAGGCAGCAGCTGATGGAGCTGTTAGAGAAAGCTCTGGAGAACCCGCTTAGCCCCGACAGAGAGGATCCACAGCAGGTCTCTTTCAAACTCACAACTTTTCAAACTCAAATCTGGCTCAATGTTTTAACACTGTTTGTATGCATCTGTGAGCAGGAGCTTGACCGGCTGATCTGCTCCTCTAGTGTTCTTCATCAAGCTGATCAGAGGAGCCGCCGTCTGGTGTCTGACAGCATGAAACGTGCTCATGGTACAAACACTGTTAATAAAATTACAAATACTTTTAAAGGTGCGTTTCACCCAAGATCCATGATGAATTTCTTAGTGTTTGGTTCACATCTGGGTCAACGCGAAGTGTACAGATAAAGCTTTTTTGAATTAGTCCACATGATGCCAGTGGTTAACATATGAAGACAAAAAAGTTTGCTATTAAAAGGTTAATTTTCCTCTGGTTCGCTCTTCACTTATTCATAAATGTAAGTTAAATTACTGGCGTCTAATGGACTGGTTTTTTCATATTCTCACATATTTTAACTCAATTATCTTTTACACAGATGCAGGTCTCTCTTCAGAGCACCTAAAGGCTCTCGCTCAGCATCTGAACGAACAGAAGAATGTGTTCCTGCAGCAGTTGAAGATCCAGAATCCTACGGATCCACTCCAACCGGTCAACATCGGCAACCTGATGAGTGCATTTGAGCAGCGAGCAGCTGAAACCCTCACCACATACCTCAGCAGACACACACCAGAGATGCAGTCGATGAGTGACTCCCCCTGATGAACTGATTCTTAATTCGATGCATATTTCCATTTTTTCAAGATTGTAAACCACATCCAAAATTGTAATACATCTCATTTATGATTTAAGTACTACTCGATTCGAGTATGTCTAAAGTTATTGAGCTCTTTGTATATATGCATGTATATGTTGTGATCAATGTTTGTAAATAACTAGTCACCTGATTCAGTCACAATGTACTATTTCTTTAAGCATGAGTTTGGAAAATAAAATGTATATTTTTTACTCATCTTAACCAAAGCTCAGTGCAATGATAATAGATTCGGATCCTTTCAAAGCATCGAATCTTCTGATTCATATCAAAGCATCGGATACTCGGCTGGTCGCAAGAAACCAGCGTGAAATATTGTTAACAGTCCGATGTAAGAGACTGCATAGACCGGGTGTGGACATTGATCACGTTTCAGAATCAGGGTTATGTGAAAATCTTTAGTTGCATTCCAATTAAACAACTGTCATCCAGTGACTTCCCCTTAGCATGACGTCAATCTAACATGGCGACCTACTTGAGCCGGTTGCACCACGTTGCTTTACATGTTTCTAACGTGGAGAAGGTTGCACATGAACTCGCATCCCGGTTCCAGTTCACAGTGTTCGCGGCGCGGCTGACGGATCGAAAGCAGCTAGCGCTCCGCCACGGTTCCGCCATATTTGTGGTAAATGAGCGGTCACCGGAAGACCGGGGGGAGGAAGACTTGTACGGGCCACGGGATTACTATCCGGTGGACACCGTAAGTAATGTGTGTTTCGAGGTGCCAGACTTAAAAAGCGTGGCGCGTTCCCTTCATGAGCGCGGCGAGTGTGAGATCCTGCACGGCCCGGCCGAGTTCCACGACCCACGTGACAACCTCGGCTCGGTGAGCTTCTGCGTTCTCCGGTCTGCGGTGGGAAACGTGCGCCACACGTTAGTGGAACGCTCCCAATACCGGGGAGACTTTTTGCCGGGATTCTGTCAGGTGCAGGGGCACAGAGCGGGAGGCGTTCCCACATCCAGTGGCTCCGTCACTCATTTCGACCACGTGACCTTCGCATGCACGCGCGGGAGCAGTGCGCGCGTCCGCCGCTGGTACCGGAATAACTTTGGCTACCGGAGGTTCTTCATCGACAGGTGTCGTTAACATGCTCTCCGTAACCTCACCGTTGCTCATGAATACATACACTACACGCACCTAGCTATGCAATACACGCCTTCACCTGTCCATGTACAAACTATAGGGCATTATAAGCATACAGCAGTGCATTACAGACACAAATGCACACATCATTGTTATTCCCGCTCTCACCTGTGCATTACATACAACCACCTATGTGCTACACACCTGTGTAATATACACTTTCACATGTGCAGAATATATATACACCTGTGCATTATACAGAAGCTACATACTACACACTCACCTGTGCATTGTACATTTAGCTGTGCGCAGCACTCCAGTGTAATATACACTCTCACGCTTATAGCTGGGTATTATACACATGCTGTGCACTACACACTCACCTGTGTATTGAACACACTCAGCTATGCGCTACACACCTGTGCAAGAACATACCTGAGCACCATTATAAATCAGCTGTGAATCTAGCGTGTGTCCAGCAGCCATAATCCCAAACTTTTACTACAATATTGGTGTTTAAACTGAAGTGCAAATTTACTAAGAGCCAAGAATTCATCTGGCCGTGTTACGTATACATACTCTGTGTTATACGCATTCATTGCTGGTTTCTACACCCATTTGACATAGTCTCCTTCTACACATCACTTGTGTTTCTACAGTGATGAGGACGAGACAGAGGGATATGTGCTGCAGCATGGTGGAATCGGGCTCCGGCTGACTGCAATGGAGAACCAGAGCTGCCTTGAACCTCTGAGAGATCTGAACCAACTTGAGTGCAAATTCGTCATGGCAGAGTCTCTGCCACAGCATGGTGCCTTTCATGAATGATCTCCTTCAACTGGATATTCTGAGAGAAACCTCATCCACCCTCACTTCATGGGTCATTCTGACTGTGTACAGGTGCTAATCAGGTGGAGCGGTTTTTGGATGAGCACCAAGGTGCCGGGATCCAGCATATCGGCCTCTACACACATGACATCCTGAGCATCGCTGACCAACTGAGTCAGGCAGGTGTCCAGTTCTTTTCTCCTCCACCTGCCTACTACACTGAGGTCTGGAATTAATGTTACTGTGTACATAACCCTTCAACTGCACATTATTTTATAACATCTCAATCTCTGTTTCAGCCAGCCAAGCAGCAACAGATCCTTGATGCAGGGTATGATCCAGAAGCTCTGAGTCGGTTTGGAATTCTTTTGGACACAGACGAGCGGACACGAGCACACACTCCACAGTAACTAACTCCACTGTAACACACTATGTGTCTGCTTACTTTCTCGGTTCTTTTCACACTGCAGATTCCTGTGTCTCAGATCTGACCATTTAAAGTGACCTGGTTTATCTAGTAGCTGGTCTAAAATCTAATCTGATTTATTTCTAATTATGGTCTCTTTCAGACATTTTCTTTAACTCAGAGTAAGCCTATGAGTGAATCTTGTGCTCATAGGCTCTAATGTGTAGAGGTATAGTCCCCTCAATAATACATTCAGAAATAAACCGCTGCGCCTTGTTCCCAGAGTAAGCAATCTGTGTAGGGGACCAACTTTCAGGGGGGCATTATATAATTTGTGAAAAATATTCTTTGTATCGTCAACAACAAAATTATCAGCCCCTTAGTGAAATTGGATATGGATATTTTTATGGAAACTAATTTTCTATATTTTCGTTTTCATCCATATAGGTCTGATTTCTCTTAGTAGCCAAGGTTTTTATTACCCATTACTATTTAGCCTATCTGATTATTTAAATAGCATTTTGAGCTGAGGTTTAATATCTTGAAGAACTCGAGAGGAAAAAAAATATGCGTGTATAAAAAATACATTCAGAAGCATTTCCAAGACGTTTAAAGAGACCAATACAAGCAAAAGTTTTCAAAAACTTTAGAAAGAAAACTAGTGAGGGAAGATTCCAAGTCTCACGCCACTAAGTCTTGCTAATAGAGATCGCGCCAATTCATACAATTTCATCCAATCACCACGACTTTACCGCAAATTCGACCAATAAGTTTGGTCCGTCACTGTTTGCTGCATTATTTTCAAGCACACTTACCTACAAATATCACTGCAAAAGGCCGTGCAAAGCAATTCCATAATGTTCTCCATGAAAGTGGAGGGAAACTCTTTTGCTCTGTGAACACAAAAAAACCCTCGCTTGACCGACTCTTCTCTACAGCAAAACATGCCAGAAGCACGTCTGTGCAAGAGCCGACACAGCAAGTGAAATTCACCAAAGCTGTTGCTTGCAAATCCATCGCAAGCAGCGAATGGAACAAGATAATCAACAAAACTTGATAATGTTTGTAAAACTAGGTCTGTGGTGGTTTGCTTTTGTCAGTTGTCAGGCAGTTCTTGCGTGGGCAAAGGTGATAGTGCTAGCGAGTTTGAGAAGGGCAGTTAAAAAAACTATTTTTCATGCTTTCGCCCGGTAGTTTCATCAATAATTTATTCCAGTGTTTCTCCTACATAGATGTAGCCGTGGCGGCGACGGCAACAAAATGCTAAACGTCTAAATATTTTACAGGATTTTTTTTCTTAATTTAACCTGCGCTGCAGCCTCCTGAGATCAGATCTGCATGTGATCAGAGCGTGCAGAAAGCCGCGAGGGTATAAGATAATAGAGATAATAAAAGGAAAGAACATTCATAACATGTTTGTGAAATCATAAGCTAATGCAATGCTGTTAAGAAACATCTGTATAAAAAAACACAACTTTTTGAAAAAGCTGCTGGAAAATCTGGCATTTTAGGCCGCAACGATCATAAAAAAAATTGTGCAAAATCCTGGAGGGACTGTTTAAGTGCACCGGTATACTTACTCATACTCAGTACCACCCCTTTCAAAAGGGAAATTATTTTGGGAAGGTAATATATGTCCCCTCTAGTTTTTACTGTCAGTTGTGTCCCACCCCACTTCTGAACTTTTAATTTCATTGCTTCAGAACATTCAAGCTCTATTTAAGTACTTGGATGTTTTGCACCTGCTCGCTCGTGCTGCACGCTTGCTTTAGTGTCAGGAGTCAACACAAACACTGAGAGATTGAAGCTTGCAACGCAACTGTGAAAAAAAATAGGCATCAATAAAAACCCAACTATGCACTCGTGGTCAAAGGATGGACTCCCAAATAAAAATTTTTTTCCGCCTTCCATGGAAGAGAGTGCCACCACTGATGAAGAAATGAGAAATGTGAGTGTACTTGACTGCATTACACAAAGTCCAGATTTGAACATTTATGAAGCACACTAAAGTCCATAGTTTCTTCCTGAAAACTTTAGAAACTTGGGAGATCATCTTGGGACGAATGTGCTATAAGTACGGCAAACAACCGAATGCTGTTGTCAACAAAAGAGATTCACTGTTGACTATTAACATCAGAGGGCTGATCATTGTGACTATTTGTGACTTTATTTATTTATATTACGAAGACTACAATCTATCTGAATAGCTATTATATTTAACAATGTTGCGTTTATAAAATTGTCTCTTTTTTTAATAAAAATGAAAAAAAATATGCATGGAACTGAATTTGCGTGTACGTGAATTTCTACATAAATCTATTAAAAATAAATAATTAGTTTTACAGTTGTTGACAGTAGTCAGCATGAGCATTGCACATGCCATTCCATATCATGACCCATGTCTCTGAATTCACCACTAGTTTGTTAATGACTTGGGTGGTGTGGCCCATAGACGAAAAAGCCTGTGCATCACTTTCAGATTTTTGCTCATATTCCTTTGATTCATTCTTAAGCTGCTAATGTTAACAGTTCAACAAGGCATCTGCCTCAATATGTTTCTTTATTTCATATTTTATTAAAGCTTTATTTTGACCCTCACACTAGGTGTTGTTTTACTTCTAAAATATATGCCACAACAGCACGACTCTGCTTAGGGCACCCATCTGGTCAGCAACAGCCATGCCAGGTAACACACTATGAACAACCGGTATATATCTGCAAGTTTCCTTTAGTACACTGACCAACATTTTCAAATGTTAATTTCAACCTATACAAAACATCATTCTTCTCACGTAAACTCTCAGCAAAATTATGGAAATTATTTCCACCAAATATCAGAAATCCCAACACTCATCCTGACTCAAAGTGAAGCATACTCACCTCGCTAAAGCCACGTTACCTTTCTCTATTCTGTCTTTCTATCTTCATGCTTGACTGGTTTCTGCTTATATATAAATATAATATTCAGCTTATTTACCCGCTCATATATGAGGGCTTGTTCCTCCCCAGGATTTTTTGGAATTCTGTCTGCATGTCAAATCTTCCCAATCTTCTAAAAAAACCCTATTGTGCATCACCTTTCTGTTAAACAAGTTAATTTCTGGGTCACCTCAGAAGAAATCTTTGCAGATCTGTCCTGTGAACAGAGCCTCTGAGAATTTATTGCGTCTACTGCTTTCCTTATTCTGTTATCTTTCTGTTAGGTATCTTCTGCAGGTTTTCACAAAGCCCTTGTTTGATGAGGATACATTCTTCCTGGAGCTGATTGAGCGCAGAGGAGCTAGTGGTTTCGGAGAAGGAAACATTCGAGCACTTTGGAGATCTGTTCAACAGTATATGGATGAAACACAACCGGGGGACCAGTCAGAGCAGGCACAAGCAATCGTACAGAGAAAAAAAACCCCAATGAGCACTTAAATTAAGCTGACTGAAAGCACAAACTGGACAGCTGATTCTACAACTGTCCAAAACAAGCAAAGAGTAATATTTGAGCAGCTAGACTTAAGAATTTATATTAACCATATCATGAGTTACTCTATTTATTTTGTTATATTGCTGTGCTCCTTTAGTGTATTTAAAAGTACCCTTGTTGACTGAGTGTTGAAATAAGAGTTGTATTATAAAAAAAGAAACTGTTGAGGAGTATTATTTTGACCATTTTTTAACTTTCTTAAATGTTTAATGGAATGTGGGTAGCAAAACCAAAACATTACAAATAAATGAAGCTTTATATTACAACACCGAGCCACTAAAATAACGTGTGTACAACAGATGTAGTAACAAACGTATGATTATTAAAACTCTTGAATAACAATGAATACAGTACACAATGTTTCTATGAGACTCGTGTTTTTTACGACTTATCTTCTTTTATTAGTTTGTAGAATTCTTAAAACGTTTCTGGCAATTACGTTTATAATCGCTCGGGAAACTCCGTATGTTTGTGTCTGGGTTGAGCGAGTCCATTCATACATGGGGGTGCACTAACTCCTTTATGTGTGGTAACATCAAACAAAAACCTTGATGTTTCTGTAATTACTAAAATATATATTGTACATATTGTTTGGTGTGGTGTTTTGAGTTGCCTATATCTAGATGCGTGTTTCATGAGTGTGAATTGACAATCTCTTGTTCCGCGTCCCCCCGCATGAGAGCTTGCGCTTGGCGGGATGAGCAGAGGACGCTCGCGGAGATGAGGATGATCTGAACGGACGCGTTACAGACCGATGCCAGCGCGAGCAGACACATTTACAGTGAGTATTTCGCTTATACCCCTGGACAGGCCCAAGTATTTTTGCTGGATATTGTCTCTTGTGTCTGCGAGAGCGATTTTCCCGCAACGCGCGTGGGTCTGAGAGGCTTTTGTTCCCGCGCACGGAGAATGAAACTCACAAACACCGGATAAAAGTTCCTCAAACTCGACCAGCTTTCTCTAAACCTACGCACAAATTACCCCAGATTTTTCAGAAACGATATTCAGGTGACTTTCAGGCTACTCAATGACTCGAACGACAACTCGTGGAGATAAATCGGATTTAACGCCAATCAAAGAATAACGACATTTTGCGGAGTAACGTTACGGTTCGTTTAATTCAAATGTTACGTTAGTCTGTAACGTTGACATTTCAAGAATAACAAGTTAACTTCAGTAAAGGTATTCATGGACGTAACTAGATGCTAATCGGTCTTTCAGTACTAAGAGGATCAATCATCTTTAGTTTTAAGTGTTGAATTCATTGGACTATTTAACTTAACAAAGAGCAAATTCTCAATATTTTGTAAAGATCTCAGAATTGTATTAGAACTTCAGGAGGTTTCCTGAGGAACACCACGGGCCTGTTTTGTAAAGAAAATTGTAACTTAACGATACATGAACGTTGAACATTATATGTACAGTCTTCTGTGTTCTCGGGTAGTTTATATGATCATTCAATTCAATAGCTTGCATTTATTTTAGTATAGGAAGGCATTTTTTATATTTATCAACAGTACCTGGTTAAAAACAGTCCTGATAAAACTACTTGTATTGGAGTCCGGCCCTTTAAATGATTCTGAGCCTAATTTCCCCTCCAGGCTACGTTCCCTTCACTGAGACTGAGTGGCAAAACATGCAGTATTTGGCTTTCTTTAATATGGGTACGTGGCAAAATGTGTACTATTCTGTTGATTGCATGCTTAAGTTAAAAAGAATTTTTAAAAGAAACATTTTTCCAGAAACTTTTTTTAGCACAATGAAAGTACACAAAACAAAGTTTAAAGGCGCAAAACAGCTTCGGTGCCTGCTGATACTTTGTATCTATTGACATTATAGTTGTGTGCACAGGTATGTACATAACACTTTTATTCGTGTAGCTCTTAGCTAGCTTGGATTTTTGTAATTAATGCTGTTACATTTTTTGAGTCATACTGTACGACGCGGCGTATTAACTATTTAAGACTAATATATTGAAACATGGTGGCGCAGTTGGTAGGACTGTGGTCTTCCTGTTTTCATGGCCTGTGTGCATATTATCAGCTAACAGTTGAAAAAGGTAGTAAATGATAGTAAGCGGTGTCACATCGTCCATCTTTTTTTACTGTTTCAACACTGAGCAGACATTGACCAGTTTTCCTGACAGGAACAGTCAGTAAGGAAGATCAAGTTCTAATGGATTTGATTTCTAAGCCAAGTTGGTCAGCACCGGGGAATATTAAGTTTGTCTGTATAATCGGTGTTTTGACTTCGTTTAAAAACAGTGATGACAAAAAGTGGAAATACCATCAACTTAAAATCTTTCCTCAAATATAGTCATCCCATCCAGTTTTTCAACCTTGGACTTTCAACTGCAGTCGGAGCTGAAGACGAACCTTCCAAACAGTTATTTGTTAAAATTGTCTAAATTGCGCAGCTAAATAGATGCGGCCATTAAACACACTCAAAAATATTCTGTAAACGTTTATCAAGCAGCACGAATTACCAAAGAAAACATACATCTCCCAAACTGCTCAGGAATAAAATGTTTGGGGGTTTTTGTTGTTGCTGGAAAGAAGTGCGTTACTATGCTATTATGTTGCGATATACTCCCATTTAAAAATGTACTCCTAACAAAAAGTAGTTTTGCCCTACTCAGAAAATCTTGTGATGTAGTACCACTGTAGTCACCTGTATCTACAGGAGCTTTAGCCAACAATAATAGCTATAAACTTTGGTAACTAGGTATACTATTGTGTACAATGGACCTCCCTGTCCCGATAACCGATGGAGTGAATGATATTTGAGGAATGAAGCCTGCAGTGAAGCATTAGCCTTAGCTCATGTTTCAGAGCTGTGTATTAGATTAGCCTCTGAGTGTGTGTTTGTGTTCCCCCACTTGCTCACCTACTCCGGCAGAACTCTGTTCAGGTGAGTGTGCGCAGTGAGGGGCAGGTGGATCTGAGAATTAGTGAGGGATACTCCTTTTGTTCCAGAAATATGTATTTTCTTCTGTTTCTTCAAGATAATGATTTTGTGCTCTTTAGAGGCTGCAGAATGATCTGGACTGTGATTGTAAGCAGGGAGTCACGTATGCACAGAGTTGCAGTCAGACGCGCCCCTCAGATAGAGGCTTATCACAGAGCAAATGGGCCATGAGGGAGAATGCACTCATACACACCAGCAGCTGCAGTTATGATTATTTATAAATATCATTGCTAATAGTATGATAATAAACTGTCCTGCTCCTCTGCTAATCACAATTCCTCGAGGCCAAGTTTCAACCAAGAACCTTGTAGCACTCACACTGTCTAGCTTTCTCTCAATGTAGTAAAACTAGATTCTCACTGTGCTTCTGTTCTCATCAGGGAGAAGGTGTCATAGTTGGTCTTCCAGCGATGCTCTCCGGTGATGTGATGCTCCTCCGCTGTGGAAGGCTCTCAGGTGAAGATGTGTGTGGTCATGCTGCTGATTCAGCCTAACACCCTGGAGAAGAAGCTCCTGGAGGAGGATGGAGCTTCCAGAGAGACTCCACTTATGGTCAGTCTTCCCCCTTGGGCTGAGTGGTGTTGCTCATGCACTAATCGTTTGGATAGTGTTTATTTTCTTATATCAGGGGGGTGTTTATACCCTTGCGCTTATCTTTTGGTTGTGGTTTTCCCTCTTTCCTCAAAGGATGTTCTTCCCTCTCATAAACTTCAACCGTTCATGAGCTATGGAAAGCTATGGTTTTCCATAGGCACAAATGAAACTTTGCTGAAAAAGTGTGAATCGTAATATTATCAAACACACATGAAATTTAAAGGCAAAATATGTTTGAAACTTGTCCAGCCTCTTCTCCAATGTGCGCTGGAGACCCCTGTGATCGAGAAAGGGAGTGTTTGGGTTAGAAGATGAATGAATGAATGTTTGAAACATTCTACTGATCTTGATAATATGAAAAAACAATATATCCATGATAAATATTAAGGGTGCTTTCACAACTAACTTTTTTAGTTAGATTCATTTGAACTAGAGTTCATTTTCACCAAAAAAGTGGCCTGTGACCTGCTCGAGGAGAGGGTCTCATAGTCCAAACGAACTCTATAGCTGATTATTTGTGGTGAGAACAATATTGAACTTAAAAAAAAAACAACAAATGAAAATGACAAAAACATGCTTTTTTTGAACAAATACAGCTACCATACTCACGTGTTTGACACTTTATAGGTTGGGTGTCTATTTAAATTGTGTGGAGTTGTAACTTGGAGTAGTAACACAAATGGTAAAAGATGCTGAGGGTCCAAATCAAGCAACGAAGTCTGTCCATTTTGAGCATGTTGTCCCAGTCTTCTGGCCTTCCATCCTCAGTTGTTTACTTCTGAGTGGCCGTTTTTTCTAACCGATCAAAAAGCAGTCAAGGAAGTGTATACGATGACAAATGTGACCAATGTGTGGCCAGTATGATGTCACTTGGCCAAATTTTCAACTAATGAGGACAGTTTCTTTTGACCATAAACTAAGAAAAAATATATGGACGATGTGACTGCCGTTTGGCTGGAATGAAGTCATTTCAGAGCTTATGAGGAGGCTGCCATTGACGGCTGCCCCTGCACACAAGCAACTTCTTGTTAATGGTATAACCTTTGTGGTGTCAGAGCTACGCCTCGAGTGGCTCACACACACCTCTCTCACACGCAGCCTGTTGCATACAATTTATTTTGTCTTTAAAGAACAATTTGAAAGCGTCTTCTCTGAATTAAATTTCTCATGTCGTGATAACAATGGTAAGTCAGCTCTGTTCTGTGTTGCTGTCAATCACATGGTCCCGCCTAGTTTTTTAGGGGAAAATTAAACCATCCTAAACCACACAAAAATATACTTGAGCCATGAAAAAAACTATTGAAGTTTGTTCACTTTATAGATAACTTTTGAAAATCGTTAAAACCATTTGTGTAAATGCCATACTTTAAATCATTTTTAAAGTTCAGCTTTTTCCCATAGACCTGTTTTGGATGGCAATCATTCTGCAGCCAGCTCCATTTTGGCGCTCGCCGTGGTTTGGCTTCACTCCGCCTGTCATGTGAGACACACTTGGTCTGGACCAAATCAAACAAACCAGAGGTGTGAAAGCACCTTTAAAAGTTTTAATAAAGTTGCAATTACCGGCAATTGATAGTGTGATCTATATCCTCAAAAAACCCATGCTCTGTTTGTCGATTTGACTCTCCGTGCATTTTTCTGTGATCAAGCATACAGCCAAAATGACCGGATTGGTTTTTGCAGGGGTAACTTACTCTCTCAGTCTTACACACTCAGTTTACGAGCACCAGCTCCTCTCACAGCAAGCTTGATGTTATTAGATGTGACTTGTGTGAGTGGGTATGGAAAGGAAGGTTCTAGGTATTTAGAATGGGCTATCCAAGAGAGAGAGAGAGCACTGTTGGTAAAAGCTAATGGCCTACAATCTGGATCAATTCACTTGTATCACTGTAATTATTGCAAGAAAAGCCTTGACTCTAACAGTAAAGTTGGTTACGATCGCTTTATATCTTGTGTTTCCCAGCAGGAGGCACCGACCATTAGTACAGGAACGGCCCTGTTCTCATGTGGAATTATGGGTATGTACACTCGATATTTAAGGGTTTTTAAACTTTTAAAAAGTTTTTTCTTCATTGATCAGATCACATTTGGCTCCAATATGATTCAATCATTTTAAAAATAGCTTTTATTGATGCAAATATAAATTTTTTAATAGCATTTTAGTCCACTATTCACTTCGATTATCAATTTCTATGTGTGTGAATAGAAATGTTTATGATGATTAATTCATCTGTCGCTCTCTCTTTCTCAGGTGTCCCTCCTAGGCCAGCAGGTTCTAGTCTGGAGAGTGTTTGGGACGGGGTGTGTGAGGCTGGCACTGCAGCGAGTATCAGCGGCTTACTGCGTGATCTCAGTCTAAGCGAATCTCTCTCCCCCACTTGCTCACCCTCTCGCTCTCCTGCCCCCTCACCCAGCAAGCGGCCACGAGTCTCTAGTGTATGTGCACCAGCAGAGAAGCGCCGCTGGCACAGCGGAGGCACACACACTTCCCACCATGCAATGCAGCATGGAAGACAAGGGGTGGCGCTTCCTCGCAGCCAATCGCAACCCTGCGTTCACCAGGAAAAGAAAAGCGGTATAAAGAGGAGAAGGCCAGAGGAAACTCACAAACAGCGGCCCTCCCTCGACCTGCACAAGATGACTCAGGTGAGAGGGAATCGGATGAAATTGTTGCTGGTGAGTGACATGAAAAAGAAAGACATATTCACAAGATCATAGAATTTATCCATAGCATCATAAAACTTATTTATTGGGGTTGGTAATGCACTAGGCACGTTTTCAGAGGAAGAGCTCCATGTCCAGGAGAAGACATAAGGCCAGAGAACTTTCTGGCGTTCTTTTATACTAAATTAACCTCCCAAACTATGTTTTTTTTGTTTGTTTATTCTCCCTATCTACTGCTAGATAAAGTATCACTTTATATATTCATCTGGCAATCATACTTTTAGGTTCCCTATTGAGAATATGTTCCACAATCTAATCAGCTAATTAACTCAAAAAGCCTACAAAGGCCTTTAAAGGGTCTCTCAGTCTAGTTCTGGGCTGTTCACATGGCCAAGTATATACAAGGAATAAGGATAACCATGCCTAGAGTAATTGAAATTATTGATCTGGACTTTACTTTACAATTAATCGCCCAGCCCTAATAATTCTAGTTGTTGCATTCCTTGTGTCAAGGCACTTTTGGCCAAGAGACAGCATCAGAAGTGTCCCACCTCGGCTAAAGAAAAATGGCTGAATTGCTGCTGAGTGGTCCAAAGTTGTGTTCTTTGATGAAAACAAATTTTTCATTTCCTTTTGGAATTCAAGATCCCAGAGTCTGAAGAGAGGATAGGCACAGAATCCACGTTGCTTGAGGTCCAAGGTAGTTTTCACAGTGAGTGATGGTTGAAGTTGGTGTTGGTCCACTGTATTTTTTGACGTCCAAGGACAATGCAGCCATCTGCCAGGAAGTTTTAGTGTGCTGCATGTTGCTGACCAATTTTATGAATCTACAGGAAATATGGCATTTTGCTAAAGCTACCAGCATCTTGTTTAAGGACCATGGATCTGTTAATTGACCAGTCTATTTGACTAACCTTGACCCCATAGAAATTGGGGTATTTGTAGAGTAAGATGGAATACACCAAACCCAACAATGCAGAAGACCTGTAGACCACCATCAGACCAACCTGGACTTTCATAACACCTGAGCAGTGCCACAGACTGATACACGCAATGCTACACTGCATTGCTGCAGTAATTCAGGCAAAAGGAGCCACAACCAAGTATTGTGTGCTGCACATGCTCATTCTTTTCATGTTCATACTTTTCAGTTGGCCAGTTTTTCTAAAAATCTGTTATTTGTAAGAAACCCTGTCTTAAATAACTGTCAAATTTCATGAGGCACTGATTTTAAAACTGTTTTAATGAGGTTATAATAAGTTAATAAACACTTTAAATATTTTAATTTATGTACTGAAATATATTCAAATTATATGACCAGCACCTGTACATGCAGAATTATTTTTTTGATAATTTTAGGTTCATTGTAGGCCTCGGTGGTATGTCCAAAAAAAAAGAAGAATGCTCAGTGCATTCTACGGGGACACAGAGGGCTGTGTTTGCATATTACGTTAAAGAATAAATAGATTTTCATTCAAGCGCATCGATGCACACTATAGAGTCAAGCCCAGCCCTTCCTTAATTATCACACTGGAGTATAATTTCACACATTTTTTCTTTTTCATCTGCTTTTCTGCACTCAGTGTAATTCTAGTCAAATTTTAAGTTGGACAGTATGGGATTTATGTAAAAGCTGATCATTCTAAAATGTTACTGGTCTAATTTGATTTATTAAGATATGCTTAAAGTTTCATCACCAGATCTGTAGAATATCTGATTGTTCCTTTAAAGGAGGCTCTGACTTTTACGTAAGTAGCTCTCTAGTATTGGTAGGATACACAGTGCATATCTGCATTCACTGCCTGCTCTTGTCCTCTGCTTCATTCTGGCTCTGTGTGTTTATTGTCCTTGCTAGACTTTTACACACCCTCAGTTGATTGTGTCAGTGGAAAATCATCTCCATTTACAAACCAAATACTCTTGTTACCATAGAAACAAGGGTTGGCCACTAGTCAATCAGTCAAATGTGATCTGTAAGACACATGATCAGTTTGTGATGTTTCTGTCTCATTAATATTGAAGTGTGTGCCTCTCGTTGGTCAGGAGGGGTCGCTGAAACTAAGATGTTGAAAGAGTGTAATATGCGTGAGACCCTGTGATGGACTGTTCACCTGTTTTCAGGGTGCCTACCACACCCTTATGAATCCGGTCGTTAATTCATAACCACCTACAGAATGGGTGAACAGATGGATGAATGAGTTGTTTCATTGTCACACGGTATCTTCCCATTGGTTCTCTATTCATCATCATTTTCATCTCTCAGAAGCTGCAGGACGTTCAGAGCCGGAGCTGGCCAGGCTTCAGCGACCAGACCTTCCTGTCGATAAGCCCTGGTCTCAATGATAGTGAAGAAGATGCCACAGGGCTCTGTGGGCAGCGGGGGCAGGACTTATTCCAGCTGGGTGGAGAGATAGACCTTGAGCAGATTGAGAAGAACTGACGTGGACCAAGTATTCCCTGCAAAGAAGGGAATGGAAGGGAAATTCACCCACACATTAAGATTCCTCTCCCTTCTGTGGGTGATCCACTAGAGTTTTTTTTTCCTGAACACAGACAAAGATCCAAAGTCCACCAAGTCCTTTCACTGTCGATTATAAGCTCTAGAGGTAAAAACCATCACTGAATGAGCCCATGTTTATCCAGTGGTTTAACATTATTACTAGTGACAATGTTGATCCCCAGAAACAATTATTGGTGAGGTCATTCAGATGGAGGAACCAACGGCTTATGGGTGGACCCATCCCCTTAAGGTTGAGGAATTATCTCAAGGCAACACTCCTTTATTATTGATCAGCTGATTAGATGTTAATATTGCTATTGAACTGACTCTTGAGAAAGTGACTAATTTTATAAACTCAGGGTGAAGCGAATGATTAACTTGAAGGAGGAGAGAGACTACCTCTCTGACCATCTCATGGATCCCACACAAACACACTTGTCCTTATTGCATCTAGTGATGTGTCGTTTTAAGTGTCGGGAGTTCAGTTGGCCATTGTTGAAGGAGAGTTCGGTCTGTTCTGTTCTCATGCTAAATGATTCCAGTGGTAGCTTTGTTTGTTTTTCTCAGAATAAATAGCAGATCGAGCTTCAGAAAGCAGACACTTGATTGCATGCATTTTCTGATTCATTCATTTATTATCTGTATAATACAGCTAATCAAAAAAGCAGCATTAGTGACAACTAGATGGCTAAAGTTGTTGTTGGAAATTGTTGCCAAGGTAGAATTTTTGGTTGCTATGAAGGAGTCAATGACAACATGCCCATATGAGTAAAATAAACCATATATTTTCCTAAGTTGAGACAATGCATTCAAAAACGGAGCCTTCTTTAATCATGCGACTATTTGCATATAGTGTATGTAGATCAGGATTGGTTATTAATCAATTGGAAGATACATGAATACAACATTACATTTATTAACTTAATTTGATCCGAATCAGACACAGAAACTCCTGATGAGCCTGTGCTGATTGCTACATTGTGAGACTGCTGTGAGATGCTAGAGGTTCTAGTAAGTGATGAGAGGTTTGATTCTTGCAGCCATGTTTGCGTGTATCTCGGGAGCATGCATATCTTTACCCATTCTGTCCCACTAAACAAATCTATATGAGGCTCCTTCTGTGAAGCCTCTGCATAAAAGTGCTATATAAATACATTTGTGTATGAAGACAGTTATGGATCACAGTTGCATCGATCCGTTCAGGACTGATCCTTAGCTGATCTCAGAATGATGTCGACAGCAGCGGCGAGGTCATCTACGTATGCATCTGCTTTAACACTGTGATGGTGCTCATCACTTGGCCTTGAGAAATATGGAAAACATAAAGGGAAATTAAATGATGAATGGCATTATGGGTAATGTAGTGGAAGTTTTGCAGGGCCATCCCTACCAACAGATTGAACAGTGCCACACCTCCACAGGTAAATAAACATGGATAAATTTATCATTTTCCACCCACGTATAATTTGTTCAGTTGATTTTCTTTTTTTTATGGGAAAAGGCTGACTTTTCAATATGTATTTTGTTCTCTAAATGAAAAATACTAAACAAATTATGAACTTGCATCACTTATTTTCATTGTGCAACGTGTATGTGAACTTGAAGTTCTTTGTGGGCTTCTTCACACTCATACACAGCCTTCTGGTTCCACTGCAAGTGTTTTTGTTGTTATGGAAATTTATGTCACTTTTTCAGTTTCTGTGGCCTCACATGACAATTACGACCTAATTGTCTGAAAAATTAGAAAGATATTCCAGATATCATTGTTTAAGAGTAAAATTTTATAGTCAAAAAAGATTGGCTAACATTACCCAGGCATACGTTGGGCTAGCATGGAATATTCTTGTATTAAGTTCCAGTATTATTTGAGCAAGACCATTAATTTAGTCTTTCCCACTCTCAACCACACCAGTAATCTTTTGGCTCATGTAAAGGTCGGAAAAGGAACCATTAAAAAAGAAAAGGTGATCTCATAATTTTTTGAGTACAAAAAATTTGCACTCAAATTTGCTTTTGCATTTTGAGTACAAAATAAAATATTGAAAAACCAACATTTTTTATTGAAAATCAAATTATGAGTCCTGCACCGCAGCCTAGTGGCTGGCGCTAAGACGCATACGCACAACTGTGTGCAACTGCGCGAGCCAACACGAGTTTGAATCCCGAGCTCGAAGTTGTTTGCCATCCCCGCCCCTTTCTCCCTTTAACTTCCTGTCTCTCTTCACTGTCTTTATCAACTAAAACAAAGACAATAAAAGCTATGGCCACAACAAAAAAAATCAAATGATGCCCACATTTTTGATTACCTTTTAAATGTAAAGAAAACCATAATACTTTTTTCGTCCATCAATCACTGATCACATACCTGTATTTTCCAGTTCGCACCTGAAGACCCTTCATTCCACACCGCTGAGCTCCTCCAACATCATTCACCAAGTCATCACCCACCATCACCACCTGATAAAAACAGACAGCAGGCAGAGCATAGAGCTTAGGGACCACTTTCTGGTAGTGTGCTCACTTGTGTGTAAAGGTAAGGGTGTGTGTGTTTGAGCATCACCTGGTGCGGTTCCAGATGCATGTCTCTCAAGACCGTTCGAAAGAACTCAGTTGAGGGTTTCCCCACCACCTCCGCTTTCACATCACATGCGTACTGAACACACCACTTTGACCTTTAGCTTGTGTTATAACATTTAAACCAAACATGGATTAGATTTATCCTTCCTCGTTCAAATGAAACCTGAGTGATCTTCACACTTGGTTTAATCCAAATAACCCATCTTTGACCAGTGTTATCTAAACTTGATCCAGTTTCTTTTAATATTTGCTTTAAACAGACTAACCTCCAGAGCCTTCATGAAGACACCCACGTCCAGCTTCAATCCATCTGTCTCCTTGTAGTAGCGCCTGTGATAAACAATAAACATTAACATGTATGAAAACAAGGCCCCAAGCACTCCCAACAACCATCATTTATTCAGTCTATGGGAATCCGCTGAAATATGTTTATGGTAGTAGGAGAACTGGGTGAAGAGCATTGACTGTGTAATAAATTGTTTTTGGCAAGTCAAATGAGGCTCAGATTTGGATAGGAAGCCATTGCCTTTGTGAAAGTGCAAAAGATTCACAGAGGCAGGACGTGGGCGTAGAAACCACACAAATAAAAGAAGAAACAACTGACAGTAAAATCTTTAAAAAAGACGCATAAGGAGTAGCCAAGTTTCTAAGATGAAATTAGCTGGAGGACGACACTAGAGGATGACACATGAAGAGATCTGCCCCTGAAGAAACCACGCCCTTAAATTGTACATAACTAACTTTAAATAAAAAATAATACTTTTTAAAAATATTATAAAATGTATTTATTTTTACTTTTATGAACTCCCCACCCCAAGAAAGTCAAATCTATATATCCAAATCAACAAAAGCATGAGCCAGCCTCAAGTGGCCGGTTGATGAACTGCAGTCCAGTGACATCTTATTACACATGGAGAGGGAATGCAGGAGTTGCCCCTCAGGTGAAGAGCTGTTCTGATTCGCTCTTGTGATTGACAATTGGAAAAAGATTCTTAAGAAATCATGGTTTAACCCCTGGAGTCATGTGGCCCGATTAAACAGAGTGGATCTTAAAGGTGTAATCTTTTAAAAAAATAATAAAAATTGCTCATCCTCCAACTCATAGTGTTTACCTGTTTTGGAATTTATTAAGCTTATGAAGGGTGTGTCGCAGTAGTAGTTCCTTCTGTTTGCTTTGTTTACATCTCTGAATGTGGAACAGAGCTGGCAGTGTCATGAATATAATGTTTGGATGTTTTATAGTCTCTCACCCCTGCCCCAGTGACAGCAGCACCGGTTGCTCAAGACCAATCAGCACCTGAAATGCCTGGTTCAGGTTTTTATAGGAGAACTGATCCGCAGCATCACCAATCACCACACAATTTGGAGAGTTGCAGTCCATCCCAGAGAACTCCGCCACCAGATCAGGGTGCACCAGCAAGTGTGGACGGAGGCCTCTTTCTGTCATTATTGCCCGTGCAGCTGGGGCAGGAGAGAACACATGCTCTACTCTGATGTTGAAGCCCATCACTCTTAGTTTGCAAACAAAACACTCCCGTGTGTTCTGGGTCTCATTTGTACAGAAGCGCAGCGGCAACCCAGAGTCAGTCAGTCTTGGAGAGACAGAGAGAGTGAATGAGAGAGAAGGTGACATTAAACTTTTGTTAAAAGATGCAAAATCCACCGCATAACAATACTTTAATCCATAATAAAATCAAACTTTGCAGCTTTAGAACTTTTTTAATTGATCGACAAGCTCATTCTTTTCACATTTTGTCACATTTTGGTATTATCAAACGAATATCATAACCTTACACAAAACAGTGGCGTTTTTCTTTAAAAATGCCCATTTATCCTGCAGTTGATTCCATCATTTTGGTTGTTTTTGGAGATGAGTGTTGATGAATGGCTCAGAGAAAATAGCTTACCCTGCTTTTATCGTTTCTACTTAACATGCCCAGTACCCAATTTCACAGCAAAAAATAGCTTTTTTGGGCTATTGTTAGGAGTGTAAATTACTAACAATATATATATATAGTTAGTAATTGTTGGTCACTCATGAGGCCATTCTTAGGTTTCTTTTTATCAGTTTTGCCTAATTCGTGTATTTCCCATTCTACTGAAGCAACACACGTAATTACATGGTATTTAATTGGACTAGAAGATCTCGAGGGGGCGCGTACGGACTGGGCGTGCACAGATCGATCCATACCCCCCCCCCTCCTTGTACTGCAGGCCGCAATCGGATATACTAGGAACCTGTTAGGTCTCGTTTTTCTTCGCCAGGACAGAATACAGGTGATTGAACACTTCAGACCTCTTTAGCGCCTCCACAGATCCAGGTATTGCTGTTCCTCCGCCCTCCCCGCTGTCGTACAGAACTCCGCACATGTCTAAAATCACTCCTTTAACTCCCTGTAGACACTCCAGACCGCAGACGTCCGCCATACCGAGTCCTTTGCGCGTGCGCAAACGGCCCAAAGTTCCTAGACGGGTCCCCACTCACTGAACATGTAGCACCCCCCATATGCGTTGTAATTGGTATTAAGCATAGATAATTATACTCTGGGTTTTATGGAAATTAACAATACATATGAACAGTTTAAACAAAGCATACTAAACTACTTGGCCGCACCAATGATATGAGTACAATGACACAACAGGAGGGCGGGGCATCTCGATCTGCTGGGACACTGAGTTCATGGCTTAAAGTGTAAATATAAATGCAAAAATAGATTGTTATTTGATGTCTGGAATAAAATAACTGTACTAGAGGTTTGGTGTCTGCATTTGGTCAGTGTGATTTGATTAAGCCTAAAACAGCTCTGCTCAGAATTTTTGTTTTGAAGGGAATATTTCCTCCAGTCACAAACTTTCTTTGCTGTGTCCTCAAAGGTTCAGTTGTTGGGGTACATGAACACACTTAAGTTCTCCTAATATCACAGACTGCCAGCTATCAATCAAAGCTGTCAATCACATGGTCCCACTTGAGCCAAAAAACCTTTTGACCCTTGTTCACTTTATGGATAACTTTGCAAAATCATTAAAACCATTTGTGCACATAGCGTAGTGTATTAGGAAATAAAGTTCCCACAGACTTGCATTGGCCAGAAACCATTCTGCAGCCATCACTATAGGGGTGCTCGCGGTGGTTTTGCTTCCCTCCACCGGCCATGTGAGACACACTTGAGCAGGACCCAATAGTTTGTGGCGTCACAAACATTAATCACAATGGCTAATAGGACATTCATTCGTATGGATCTTTTAAGGGCAGTTGTGCAGACAACTAATGCCTAATTATTGATCTGAATCCTTTTCAACACTGAGAACTTGAAGGACTTGTTTCAAACTATAGATGCAGAGGACGTTCAACGCTATTCTAAATAAACAGCGCTATTTGCGTTTCGTCATCTCAATCCTTGCAAGCACAAAACAGTACATGCTGTCATTAGTTCAGTGTTATAATGTTTAGTTAAGGGACCATGGAGTCAGCGATGATGCAATCGTGTGACTGTTTTGCGTCACCCCCTCTCTTAATTAGCCTCTTTTCTCCCCAAACACACCTCCCCTTCCAGCGCTTCGGCGATCAGTGTCTGATCAATTAAAAAGTTTAACCAGTAGACGATAAGCATTAAAACTGTAATCAACTCAACGCAAACGTGAGACGCGCGGCGGCACACTGGTGGCGTCATCACGCAGAGTGACGCTAGATATTCATTTGAATAATCCACCAAGAGCCGTGGGAGGCTAGGGGCAGAACGCAAACCCGCATAGACCCGCTGCAGGTAATAACACATACACACAAACACGGAAGACAATTGTAGAGATATGATCAGTGTTTACAATAAGAGAAAAAGCCTAAAGGAAACTCGCGAGCGAGCGTTTTTTTCGATTCTGCCAGTGAACTGCCTTTGACAGCTCCGTCTCTCTGTGCGTGTGTTTATTTCAAGTGTTTTTCTGGGGGGTTTGAGTATGTTAAGGTTAGCATGTTTACGAGACAGTATTTGTCTTATGTTGTATGTTTGTGTGGATGAAGTATGTATTTTGCGTATGAGAGAAAGTGTGTGCGCGCGCGCGCCCGTGTGGCTTTCTTTAACCCTTGGCCTGTGTGATGTGGGCCGTGAAGATTCAGCCAATTATAGACCTGTGTCTGGTCACATGACCCTCTGGCTGGAAACTTTCTGTGCTCTTGCTCAACTCTGAGCTCACACACACATGTTCAGACACTCACTAGAGTTTAAACATGAACCTGCTGCTCTCTATCCCCCTCTCTATTTCTGTCAATTCATCAGTTTCTTTCAAAAGGGTCTAATGCTGATGAAAGGGAGTGTTCATCATTGGATAATCCCATGATGAAGCAACTCAATTCTGTCTGTGCTTGAAATGCTCTCATCTACTGCTAGTGCTTTAAAAATACTCGTATAAATGCTCTCATTTCAGAATGGGGGTAATATGATCATAAACACAGAAGTCTGCTATTATAAGCATTGTTTCTGCTTCTGACAATATGGGGTTAATATATTCAGACTGTTTTTTCATAGTTTATTTGTCAATTTTCAATACCTGTTATGAATCTATGTGAAATTTATTTTAACTTTTTAGCAGAATTTATTGTCAACGTAACATAATAACGAAAACTGAACTACACAATTTAGGATTAATTGTTTGTACTCCTATTCTATTAATAACGCGTTGTGGTACAGTGAAAGCATGCAGATGCGTTAATTAACGTTAAAATTACGTGTTATGTGCTATTCAATAGTCCGAGAGTGCCTGTCGAGTCACATGTTAAAAGTCACATGCTAGATGCCCAGCCAGACCCTTCTCTCTGTTTCTGACAGAATGGGGCTAATATGATCATAGTTTATGTTTCTGACAAAACGGGAATACTATAATCACATTTTATGTTTCTGACCGAATGGGTCTTATAGGATCATTTTTTTTATTCAATGTTCCTTTCTCTCCTAGCTGAACTTTTTTCTGGTGGCTTTCGCAGTTGTTCACAGACACTCATCATTATGATTAAAAGTGCACAACGTGTTATGGGTGGCATAGCCAGGGCCACTGCAGTGCATTCTGGGAAGCGTTGTTCCTCCACAGCTGCCTCCAAAACCAAACAAGAGGAACGTTCAATCACGTCAGAGGAGGTTTTTGCTCGTGAGCATCGATATGGAGCTCAGAATTACCATCCTCTTCCCGTGGCACTAGAGAGAGGAGAAGGTACACATTTACATAGAATGTTGGCATGTTCTGAATGGATGCAGTATTTTTACTTTTTGTTTGTTTGGGTTAGGTGTATATGTGTGGGATGTGGAGGGCCGCCGCTACTTTGACTTCCTGAGTGCCTACAGTGCTGTGAATCAAGGCCATTGTCACCCCCGAATCATCAGCGCCCTCCAGAGACAGAGCACCAAACTGACCCTGTGCTCCAGAGCCTTCTACAGCGATACCCTGGGAGAGTATGCTCATTTCATCACCCAGCTGTTTGGATACCAGCGAGTGCTGCCCATGAACACTGGTACAAATCACACACTCCCCATGATTCATCCCAAGTACAAACTGGCTCCACAGGTATTACTGGTTACTTGTTCCAGCCTAATCTCCTCTCCCTCTGGCTATCTGTTAGGTGTGGAAGGGGGAGAGACAGCTTGTAAGTTGGCACGTAAATGGGCATACACTGTTAAGGGTGTTCCACAGTATGAGGCCAAGATCATATTTGCAGGTGAGCACTAAAAATATTGATCTTAAAGCTGATTAAGTATGTATTTGATCCCTTCATGTTGATAATTACCTCAACAGGAATATTCAGATAACTCACTCTGTGTCATGTAAATATTTATCAAAAGTTGCTCGTACCAAGTTTATCAAAGTTTGCTTTATCAAGTTATACGAATTAACGACATGAAAAGGTTAATATTTCATATATGAAATGCATCGTTATACACATCAAGACAGTTTAGAGGGACAAGAATTCCTCTAGGAATATTTTTTTCTAAACAAACAAATATCAAAATGTGTGACCTGTAGAGATGGATGCACTGTACGGATTCAGATGCACTGTAAGTGGTTTTAAGACATTAGTAATCAAACATGTGACATAATTGTGCATCAAAACATAGTTTGCAGTGGAATAAGCAGCTCATGCTTTGTTTAAACTTATCGATAGCATTAGCCAAAAGCATTATATTACTAGTAGTTGACTGGCTAAAAAGATGTTAGGTTAGACTGTCCATTAAAAAGCCTTTTAGTATTTAATACTTTTACTTGTCAATTTGGAGTGTTCTAGGGTCCTTTCATGATGTCTTATGACGGTAATAAACCTATCATAACCAATATTCTCACATTTATTTAATACTCAAAATGTACCATACTTAAAAATAAAAGTCTGTGCTGTAACAATTCTCTGTCTCAGAATATTGTGCTTGGTCTGGAATAATCTGTCACAATAAATCCATATTTCAAGTATGACTCCTGTCTCTTAAAAGCTTTCATTTTCTTTCCAAACGTTTCCAAAGACATGTCTTTTACTCATTTTGCGAGCTTGTGGGTTTCATGGAGAGGTAACCAAGATTTTTCAAAATAAAAGTTTCAGACTAAGTAAATAAAATGTAAATAATTCATAATTTGTTGTGCAGCCCGGTACCAACTGATACAACTACCAGTTTCGGGCGTTGGGGATCACTTCTAAAGAGCTTTCAGGTTAATTCTGCACACGGGCAGTGGTTTAGGACACTAGCTACTGTGTAAATATTTTTGTTACTTTCAAAGTAAGAAATTTATTGAACAGAATTAACCTTAACCAAAATGTATTACCCAACAAAAGTTATATTTTCCCCTTCATTCTTTGAAGTATTGTTTTCTGTATATTGAAAAGAAAGTATCATGATGTAAAAATGGCTTAACTATGTCAAGATCATATTGATAGCGAGATGGGGGCGGGGGGGTGGGGGGGTTGTTAGCATTAGCAATAAGAAAATGTTAACCAATAATAATCACATTCAGTGTGTTTGTGTAGCTGGTAACTTTTGGGGACGTACAATGGCAGCCATCTCCAGCTCCACAGACCCCAGCAGCTTTGAGGGCTTTGGGCCCTTCATGCCTGGGTTCGAACTTGTTCCATATAATGACACGGCTGCTTTGGAGGTACACACAGATACACATTCACTGGTGCTTATTCGATTTAGGTTGCTTCTTTACTCTATGCTGTCTCACTATGCTTCAGAAAGCTCTGCAGGACCCCCATGTGGCAGCATTCATGGTGGAGCCGATTCAGGGAGAAGCAGGGGTAGTTGTTCCTGACCCTGGATACCTGACCCGAGTCAGAGAGCTCTGCACCAAGCACAATGTGAGCTGCACACTCTCTCACACTTTCATACATGTGGATAGTTCCTTACTGGAAACCTGTGTGTTTGCTTCAGGTGCTGTTTATTGCAGATGAGGTTCAGACAGGTCTAGCTCGCACCGGTCGGCGACTGGCTGTGGATCATGAATGCGTGAGGCCGGATGTGGTGATTCTGGGGAAGGCTCTTTCCGGAGGAGTCTATCCTGTGAGTTCAAGTACACTTACGATAAAATTACTTACTGTATACCAAGGCTCACTAGCAGGTTGACCGCAGTCCAGATCCGGACCCAGAAGCTGTCTCATACAGACCCAGAGTTCTGCGGACCAAACAGAACATTTTGATTAAAAATCTCGCAGAGCACCATATTTTTTCCAGCATTGCAATTGTGATCTTTACAGTTATTTAGCAGACACAAGAAGGCATTGGCCAATTGAATGCAAGTTAAACAACCTCACGGAACTTCTCTTAGCCAATCGATTCTGGTAACAGGTGGTATTTTTTCTGGCTTGATAATACTGCCAGATGAATGAAGGTTCGAGGTCACAAAGGAATAATAAACAAAAATGGTGATAACAGTCGCATGTACCTAGGGACATACAGATGAGAGAGAAGGTTATACCCACAACAGAGGAGAAAGAGAGAGACAGACGAGGGTTCTCAAAAACTCTATTGGCTTTGAGCGTGATACACACATTTTACTGTTCTCACACATGCAATTTCTCTCTCTTCTGATATTGGCCACCAAATTAAATGCAAAAAGACAGTTGTGAGTTTTAGAAGCACTGGTTCGACTCAGACCATCAGTCAACCACATGAATGTAAGACCCGAAGGAATAAACCATTGTCCTCGTTTCATTGGCATTCAACCAATCAGAAGCATAAGAGGGTGGGACTTTACCCCAAATAGCCACATTGGGGGAAATTTCCCCCTCAACTTTGCGCAAAACTAAAATTCCTTCCTTTGTTCCTTCTTTTGTTTGCTTGTTTTGCACCGAACATGGTTGAAATGTTAAAGTTGCACATTGGTTGATTTCAAGATTACAATATGTTTGAATTCAATTGTGTATTAAATTATTTTATACCTTCTAAAGTTTTTTTTATTATTGTTTTATTATTATTATTATTATTAGCCATAAAAATAAAAATAAAGGGTATTGAAAGCAAAATATTAGTTAACAGTTTGAAATGTACCCCAGCTATTAATGCTACTGTTAGCTAAGCTTAATGAAAAGCAATTTATTCATTCATTCATTCATTTTCATACCCACTTCTTCCCTTTCGGGGTCACGGGGGTCATATGTGCCTATCTCCAGCACACATTGGGCGAGAAAAGCAATTTATATTATATCATAACATATAATAATAATAATACATATTACATATTATAACATACGTCACTTATTATTAATTAAATGTCAGTCAGGGAGGGGTGATCTTACGTAGAAGTTCGACCAAATCCTGAGAAGAAACTGAGCAGAAACTGGCTCGTTAAAAGTGCCAAAGTCCATCTGCATTATGAGACAAAAAAGTTTGGAAAACACATACCCACACGAATCTATGTATCTCTTTTTTTGAAAAGCATTTTGAAAAGCAACCCTGTTTTATTTCATAAATTAGAAAACATTGTAAATAATATAAGCTCAGTTCGATGCTTTAAAACAAAACATTTGTGAAAAGGTTTTTGAAATGTACTGAATTAATTATTTTGGCTTAAAAAGCCAATATGCTGTTATTTTATTTGAGATTCAAGTGTTGATTACTAGGGCTGGGTTTTGTGACCAATTTGGCGATTCTGTTCTTATTTGAATGGTTTCGGTTCGATTCAATATCGATTAGCTATCTACATTAATAATAAGGTTCACACATTTGTTTATTTTAAACAATTTTTATTTTAACAAGAGGTGAATATTCACATCCTTTTATGTGAAGCATGTGCATTAAGAATCAATTCAGCGCTAAACTGAAGATCGATTAAAATCAGAGAATCTATATTTTTTACCCAGCCCTACTGATTACATGTAGGCTACTTAATAAATTATTGCAGTAAATTCTTAGACTTTATAATTATGAAATTAAACTTTTCGTTGAATACCCCTGCTGTAAGCAAATGTTAAACAGGAGGCTGGAATCGCATCCTTCATCGAGATTATGTTGATGCAACATTAAGTGATGACTAGACAAAATTGCTGGTGTTTGGCACTGCTGCTTTTTTATGTTACATATGTCTTTCCTAATTGTGTAATTATTTCTGATGTATAAACGGAATATGAATTGTCTCATGGAAATGTATTTCATTGGTTGAGTAGATTGGCTGAACCCAACACCATCACTAAGTGTAGGATTCCATTTTCTGTTCATGTTAACAAAGAATATGATTTTGAATACACCATTTTCTGGCAATTTTCCATTAAAGCAGAAATCATGTTTGTATTCATCGTTTAGACATGATACTTTACTTAGCAGGTTTGCACACCCAAAGGCTACTTGCCTTTTGACCAGTTAAAGCTAATAATGCACCTATATTTTCTCTCATAAATGCATTTTCTTAGGAAAATAGTGAGTTTGTTGAACATTGAATATAGTAGCAATTTTTTGGGTCATAATTGCTAATAGTCTTTACAAAGACTCAACCTTTTGAAAAACTTTCAAATTGAGCTACATTCTGTCCAGCACCATTCTTTTGAATGGTTTACATGTGTAGCTCAATAGTGGGAGAGGAGGTGTCATTACATCGGGTGCAGTGGCCATTTTGTTTGGATTCATAGTTTCCACCAGGAGTCGTGGTTGAATTGTTTTGGGTTTAAATGTTTACAAAATACTACAAATTAAAAATAAACAACTATTACTAATAAAGTAGAGTAACAAAGGTTAGTTTTAGTTTCTAGCGGTAGGAGTCTCTATGTTTATGTGTAACCATGGTTGCATCACGCTAGAAATATGCCGGACGCGATGATGATACTCCTTCCGTTCTATACGTAATGCGCATTTCAGAATATGTACAACATAATGAACAAATATGACCAAAGGACCAATTACAGGACATCGTGACAAAATAAAAGTGCCTCACCTCAGGAAATCAACATTTCATGTGGATCATTTGTCTTCACTTGGTGTTACCTAAGTAAACATTTTTTATGTGTACTTGAAACACATGCTCTAAATGTGCAGTTAAAACTGAAAAGGTGCCGGAGTTTAATTTTGAAAAGTATGTATTAAAACACGCATCATCCTCAGTTGTGATGACAATGCAGCATAGTGACTTCATGCAGTTTGTCCAAATGTTTCACTGTATTGAACTTTTTAAACATGTTTTTTCCGCTTTACTACAAGCATTAGCTTCTCCAATGTGGAAACATAATAGGGGTTTTAAGTATGAATTGTACTCAACTTGAGTAGGGAAAATCATACTAGAAATGCCAGGAAAGTGCAGTTTTACATAAGAATCAATGGACTCTTGAGGATAACAGATTGACTAGTTCTTATTAAAAACCATTAATCAGCAGAAACAACCCATGCTTTATTGTTATTTTTCTATATGTGAAAGGTGTCAGCCGTGCTGTGTGATGATGAGGTCATGCTGACCATCAAACCTGGTGAACATGGCTCCACCTATGGAGGAAACCCAGTTGCATGCAGCGTAGCCATCGCAGCCCTACAGGTAAGAATGGGTCCGTGATATTGATGGAGAGAGACAGAAAGAGACTGATGCTCTGAGCTATCTTCAGGTTCTAGAGGAGGAGGATCTGGCTGGTAATGCTGAGAGGATGGGTCAGATGTTGCGAGCAGAGCTGTCAAAGCTGCCACCTGAGATTGTGAGCTGTGTCAGAGGGAAGGGCCTGCTCAATGCCATCATCATCAACCAAACCAAAGGTCTCACACCAATACACAGCAGAACCTGCACAGACTGTACAAACAATACAACTTCATTCAAAGTGTTTTCCCAAAACCATCAAATATGGAGACTGCTCATTTTAGTGGGTTAGTTGCTTTTTAGAGAGCAGAGTTCAGACTACATGATTTTAGCCCTAATTTCGAGTTGCGGATGGGATGTCACAGTGTGAACTACACTGAGAGTCACAGACTGGTTGTGATATTTTTGGCATGGAAAATATCTGGAGCTGTCAGTGACTCAAACTCGTGCAGTGTGAAATTTGGTCTAACTGTCATTCATTGTGAAATCCCTTGTTGCAAATACATCGTGCAGTGTGAATTCAGCAACGACTGAGGGCTGTGTGCAGTGTGAACATGTCTTTGACACAACTGCTCTGAAAATTGTGCAGTCTGCACTTGGATGCTTTCACACTGGGGTCAATTCATTTATATTTGCCTCACTCTCAATTTCAGAAGGTACACTTTTGAGCACACCCATGCCTCTCCGATCATTAAACGAGTGCGAAATCGAGGTTTCCAGCATTCAGTCCCTGAATAGCATTAAGGTCTACTTCTTTGTCCTAATCCTCCTTTGCTCTCTTTCTCTCACAGACTATGACGCCTGGAGAGTCTGTCTCCGGCTCCGTGACAATGGGCTGTTAGCCAAGCCCACTCACGGTGACATCATTAGACTGGCTCCACCCCTCTGCATCAATGAGGAGCAACTGAAGGAGTGTGTGGACATCATCAGCAAAACAATCCTGTCCTTCTGAACATGTCTGCTCAGATTTGTTTGATTCCTTTCTGCTCTGCTCAGCTGTGACAGTATTTGGGGATCAGGAGCTAAACCGTGCTCTTCCTTAAACTTATCAGTTTGACAGAGATATTCTCAATTCTACTGAAATCTGGAGGCTTTTAAATGGTTTTGTCTAATTTTTATTTCATTAGAAGATTCCGTTTTGATCTGTTTGATGCTATATTTAATCTGAAAGCTCTGGAAGTCATCGTCATTTATCAACAGTATTTTATTTTTCAGACTGTTTTTGCACTTTCTCAACCCTACATTTTTTTTTAAAGAAGGGAAAGGAATATTTAAGGATTGGAGTCAACGCTACTTTATCATTATATTAAATGAAAAGGTCACCGTTGGTGCTTTATTTAAAAGGTCTTTGTGAAGGAATTAGGTCAAAGCTCTTAATTTGGGCGCCATGTTTTTAACTCTTTTAACCTAGAGTTTTAACCTCTTCTAAGTTGGTTATTCCCATTCTGGGTTACGGGGGTCTGCTGGTACCTATCTCCAGCTCACTTCAGGCGAGAGGCAGGGGTACATTCATTCACACTAAGGGGAATATAGGTTATTCAATTAACCTGATGCCTGAGTCTGTAATTCGAACAGTTTCTTTGTTAAGTTTGTGAAATTCAGATAAAAAAATGGACACTGAATGTTAAAATGATTGTGCAACCTCTTACTGTCTGTGTAGGTTATTCATCTAAGTGTGCTTAATGATTCTTAGAAGGTTATGCTTAGTGTGAGTACAGGTGAAGGTACGACTTGTCAGGATTGAGTGATCATCATGTGTCTTCAGTTGTTTTCCACTCATAAATCCTCACCCAGTGCATCATGGGAATGAAGAGTTTATGAGATCTCAGAAGAAGCTAACGCTAATTCTTTGCAGTCGCTTCTTGTTTCATGTTTGCTATCGAACATAAGCTTTGGGCATATAAACAGTTTAACTTTTAAGTAGTTTAAATGATCTTTTTACAGAGATTCTGTACATCTAATCCATTAATGAAGTCAAACTTTTGTGACATTTAACACAAGGTTTTATCTCTTTCTCACCCCTCTGTTTTTATTAATTAGTATCTGATTTTGAAATATAAATCAATTCTAAAGTGAGCACTTTATAAGCTAATGCTAAAGGTGTTTTTAGCACCTAATATGAAATGTTATTCAATTTCAAGTAAACATTTAATTATTTGAGAAGGTCAAAGAATTTTAGATTAATATGTTAGAATTTTACTAATGATTTAAAATTATATTCTGACTAATTGAGTTTGACTAGCATTTAATGAATGTTTAAGTTGAGAACGTTTAATTAATGAATACATAATGTTTACATAATCATTTATTGAGTGTTTAAAGAAACAAATGTTTAACAGAGGTTTGGTTAATGCTTTGTGTTGAGATTTCTGTAAAATGAACTTTCCCTTTAGAAAATGTATTATTTGATTAATGACTAACTTTTATTTTTAGGTAGATTATTTTGATGGCATCTGAAACCAAGATTTGAAAGAACCTGACTTTTTGCTTCTCATCGATCAATAAACAATTCTTCAAACAACATCAGTCTATTCTGTAGTTAGGCCCTTCTTGAGCCTGTGTGGGATCCTCTATCGAAAAGCATATTATTTATGATGAGGACAGCTATGAAGACAGAACTCACAGGGATGGTTATAATATAAACGGCTAAAGTGCTCAAACCATTGACTGTAAAATTCATCTGCACAAAAAGTCTGAGGCAGAAGTAAACCAGGCATTAGCTCAGAGCAGATCTCCAAGAAATCTCCAATCTTAGATTAAATGATGAGTAACTAAATGTGGTCATTTTATGACTGATCACACAGTTATAAAA